>LD366358.1:0-18232 GCA_001465055.1 Ptychodera flava | reverse complement strand
AAATACACGCGTTCCTACGTTGTGCCCACCCGGGCCACGCGATTAAAATATGACTCATACTGCTGGATAGTGTTAATTGGGTCGGTAAACAGTCAATTAATAGTTTAATTGACTACCTGGGTGATTGGCAGGTCGTGTCCAACGACGCATATGCAAAGCAGGCCAAAAGACAAAAGCCCCCAAAGTTATTGACATCTGGCCAGGGGTCACCATGAATACGTAATGAAGCTTCACTACGCAGAAACTGCGTAGTCAAGCCCTTCTTAACCGGTCAAACTCTCTCGGCATTTTCCGGCATGCGGTTTCTGGAAGGTCTATCGTACCTTGTAAAAACTTAACAAAATCTTGAACACGATTGGAACTAATTTGGGATAATTGGATCTTCAAATTTTTCAAATTTCTCAAAAGTGTTAAGTGTACTTTAGCTCAATGTTGCAATATTACAAATAACTCATAAAAATAAGTGTATAACTTTAAAAGAAAAGCAGATGAGCTAATATTGGCATGTGAAACCGGCATTGCCTTTACTATCCAATTGTCCAAAATTAGTTCAAATATATAATGGTGTTATTGTAAAAGCATGCGTGCTATCCTTGACTAGTGTACTGCTTCATTACAGCTAATCAACAATGTTGGTTCGAGCATAATACCGATCTGCCAGGATTTGATTTTGTTGGAATGCCAATCCCCGTATCGTCGTTTGAAGATTGCTGCAACCGATGTTTGATGAACGGTGATTGTAAGGCATGGACGTATGAAAATTGTGGTAGCAGCACTTGTAATTGCTGGTTAAAATGGAAAGTACCAGGTGAAGTTTCTGACAAAACCTCTAAGCTTATATCCGGTATGTAGGAAGTATAATTTTTTTCAAAAAGAACAAAATGGGTCTCTGGTCTTCATGAAAATTTGATTTTATCACTCCGAATAATATTCATCGCCTTTACAACACTGCTCTTGGCCATTGACTTTGTTTTGTCGTGTAGTTCTATGCGAGATAAACATAGACCGGTTCTCAATTTTGTACCGGTACAGTGTAATATCTAGATATTGCACTGCACCAGTGCAATATCTAGATATTGCACTGCACCGGTTCAATATCCAGATATTGCACTGCACCGGTGCAATATCTAGATATATCACTGCACCAATGCAATATCTAATGTCGAAATCAAACGAGTGCAAACTTGACAACAGGTGGCCGTTACCACACAGAGACCGACACAGCAGAAACACTACAAAAACACCAAACAACAACTGACAGCAGAAGGGACTTTAATACACCATGATTTACATGTTATTGAATGTCTACATTACAACATTACTTTTTATCGAATTTCAAAAATATGCTTGCTCCCTCTGGAAGATCGGCCTCAAAATGAACGTAACGGACGCTGCTCTTGTTTTCTTTATGAATTTCGACATTCGAACATTGTTCCACCTGGCACTTCAATTCTTCGTCACACTCCTCTTTACTCGACTGCTTTCCCGGCCCGAAATCTGCCAACTTCGCTATTTTTGGTGGCCTTCCTTGCAAAACTTTGCTCACCTCGAACTGCTGTTCGATGCTTGTTCTCTGTGACACAAATACAAAACTCTGATTAAATGAGTTAAGAATTTCGATTATGCACGTGAACAATACATCGGCAAATGCACGGCATTGAAACCAGAGCAAATATAAACATTTTAGAAACGCCATCGCATGATCGAGTCCAACTACCGTCATTCATTCGGTACCACTTTTCCGTTTGTACCCAAAAGTTTATCAGTTTATACAAAGTTTATGATACCAAGTTTTCTTTTTGATCAATTGTATGAATAAACGTCTCGAGTTATAATTTACTATGTTGTAATTTATTACTACCTTGTAAGATCTAACAGCAGAACTCCGATGACCCGTTTTTTTCAGCAATTAGTTGTTCGTCCATACCATCGGCAAATAAGCGAGTGGCTGCTGTGTGGCCCGTAGACAGTGGTTCGTATAGTATCCTTCAGTTCCCGCGTTTTCGCAGTCTTGCCACAATTTTCATTAGTGTATTCCTCCCAACTGGCATCGTAGAATACCAACAATCTGCTGTTATTTTTTTGGCCCGCTGCAAATAGTATACGTCTTGAGGGCGATCTGAAGGACTAAATTGACATAAGGGTGTTAATTATCCGAAATCGGTTGGGGATACAACAATTAAAAATTGGACTTGGTGAGGTAATATAGTATACTGATCATATCAACGTCAACATTAAGGTTGTACGCATCTCGTTATCCATGTTTGTCAGATAATTTCAGCTATTGGCAGAATGTGGCCCAAGGTTTTTATTCATAAAAATATATAAGGTCACCGGGCTAAATTTTGAAGAAAGGCGCCCTCTATCAGCCAATATTTCTAGTTCAACACATTTTACTCAGAATATTACAAAACCATCGAAAAATAATTTCGAGCGTCATAGTGGACGACCCAGGAGACCGGACGTTCGAATTAATTGTTCACATTATGCGCAGTGGAAAGCGCCACAACCAAAATAATCAAGGCACGATATACTTGGAACATCTACCATGGCTCTAGTAAAGGTACACTTCAACACTGAAGCAAAACAGGATTCTTACCAAAGTTTGCTGTATGTATTATACAAACGCACAATACATCTCTTCTTGCAGTCTGTGTTTTCGAACGCAGTTGTAACTATACGCTTCACTTTCCTGGATGCCAAGCCACCACTGTTTGTTTTTTACAAGTCCTCGGTGTATTCCAGATAATATTTCCCAACAATGTCGCAGTATTTTTTGCAAATTTGGCCTAGGCGTAAATTCCTGTGCTCTTGACCCCCTCTCAAAGCAAAATTTATTCCGAAAAGGACGACATGAGCGTCCATTTAGTTTGTGGTGTAAAATCGCCAATCCATTTTAGTCTAGTCGGAAGGTAGGGTTCCCATGCACCCCATGGATGTATTTTTTTAACCTACATTTTTGTAATCCTTAGGGTCTATATTTAATGAATTTTGATGTTCCCAAAATCAAATAGTGTCCCATGGGGTTCATTTGGCGCCATCTTTGCAGCCATCTCCTCCGCCATCTTGGATTTCAACAATGGGGTAGGGGTCACGTATTTACAGCTCGACGGAAACAGAAACAATAAAATACCATAAACGTCACATTTTTAGAAAGCCAAGATCATGGCCTTTTCATTGATATATAACTTAATACGGAAAAATCAATATTCGAACGTCGAATAGACTTTATATCGGCCATTGACCGTAAATCGTAAAATTTGCTAAATTTCATACCTAATAATTAAGTTCCCGTTCCTCCAAACAATTTTTCATAAGGTATTTATATATTTTTTGGAAGAACTCAGTGCAATAAACAAGAAAAACAACATTAAAAGTATGTGTCTTGAGATTTAGTGGGTGCATGAGCTTGTTTTCTTATTACGCGGTATGCCATATATCCGTGTGTAACATAAGGGGTAGGGGTAATGTTTCCCTTTCTGTTTCGAACCATGAATAATGAAACCATAAAAATGTTACATCTTTTGAAAGTGCTGCATCAGACCTTTCTAAAAATATATAGATTTATGGGGAAAAATTGCATATTAAAAAGTTACAAAGCTTAAACCTTTCAGTTCGTGTCGATTTTAAGTGATTTTTTAAGAACAAAATTACAACATATGGGGTAGGGGTAATGTTTCCCTTTCTGCCTCGAACCATGAATTATGAAACCATATAAATGTTATACTGTCTGAAAGCTCTGAAATAGGCCTTTCCAAAGATGTATAGTTTCATTGGGAAAAATTCATATTTTAAAATTACAAAGCTTATGCCTTTCAGTTTGTGTCAATTTTAAGTGATTTTTAAAGAACGAAATTACAACATATGGGGTAGGGGTAATGCTTCCCTTTCTGCCTTGAACCATGAACTATGAAACCATATAAATGTTATACTGTTTGAAAGCTCTGAAATAGGCCTTTCCAAAAATGTATAGTTTTATTGGGAAAAGTTGCATATTTGAAAGTTACAAAGCTTAAGCCTTTCAGTTTGTGTCAATTTTAAGTGATTTTTTGAACAATATGCACAAAACAGTTAGTCCGTTGGCCAGGTATCGAAATCATCCCCTCTAAGGCATTTTACCCACTATGATTTTCTGTTAGCTAGTATTCTTTGCTGTCACAAATCTGCTTGTTTTCCATTTAACTGATGGTGTGTGAGAGTGTAACGACTTGTTTGTGAAGGGCTGTCACGCCCTCAGTAGTAAAATAGGAATGGGTTAGGGGTAACATATTTACCGCTCGTCGGAAACAAAAAAACAAAAAAGTACCATAAACAATACATTCTTAGAAAGCCCAGATAATCCCCTTACCATTGGTATACAACTGAATGGGGATAAATCGATATTCAAGCATCGATTAGATTTTATATCGGACATGAAATGTAAATTGTAAAATGTGCTTAATTTTAAACCCAATAATTAAGTTCATGTTCCTCCAAACAATTTTTACAAGGTATTTATAAATCATTTGAAAGAACTTAATGCAATAGAGAAGTAAAAATCATTAAAAGAGTATCTTCCTGAGATTTATGGGGTGCGTCGATTGTTTTCCTAATCGTATATCCCTCTATAATATACATTTAAGGGATAGGGGTATGGGTAATGTTTTCTCTCCTACCAAACGCAGCGAATAAGGAAGCCACATAAATATCATATCTCTGAAACACTAACGCAGTTGTTTTTCCAACAAGATATGGCTTGATGGGGTAAACTTAAAAATTATGCAGTGACAATGCCTAAACTCAAAAGTTTGCGTTACTTTACTGACATTTACTCGTTAAAAGGAACATTGAAAAATACTCTATAGGCATTAAATAGCACTAAAAAGTTAAAATGGTGCTTACTAAGAGACGTTTTACTCATTTCAATAACTCAAATTAGGGAAAGAAAGTTAACAGCCATAATATGTCAAAAATTATATATTCCAAACCTACAAACACTAAATTGGTTGTCATAGTCGTCATGCTAAGTTGATATGACAGCAGCAACAATCAATCCATTTTCTTTAATTGTATCGCGAGAGATGTATAAGCAATAAAGCACCACTTTGAAAGGATACCACACGGTTTCGACCGGTAAACAACATATACGCACGAACTTCAGTTGTGTGTATAAGGAGTGAAATGGTCAAAACCAAGCTCGAGTGGTGTACCCAACTTATAGGGGTTGTTTATCGCTATATTATATCAGTATATTGAAACTTGTGATACAAATAAAAACAATTTGAAAGAAACCCACTTGGGAGATAGGAATGGCCAACTTTACAGTATATAATAAATATATGCACAGTCACGTGACCGTCTGGGCAAATCAGAGCTTACTATTAATAGTGTTAGTTTTAATACCACACGGGAACACGAGAGAATCTTTTATCGCTCAAAACCAATCACCATTAATCCACAATATAGCTTCTCCATACTAAGATAAGATGGATCGACAACACTTTACCTTCCTTACCAGAAAATAAGAGATCATAACCAATTTTTCGAAATTTTTTTACAACGCAGAACACTAATACTCCCAATGAGGATTACATTTTCGACTGGGTACTAAAATTCAATAGCAAATAATTCTGGAACTAAAACCCGAAAAGCCAAATGTCACAGAACGCATTCAAATTACGCAACTAAATAGTAAACAGAAGGCGAACAAACACTCTCTACACCAAGCAATAAGAAGGCGAGACAAACCTCAGAAAATGACTAAAAAGGCTTATATTCCCATTGATACCTCAATGTTTAAAATGCCTTGTGAGTGAATCTATCATTAGTTTCTTATCATGGATAACATTTAACCAATGTTAGACCCTGACGTCTTTGAAGCAAAGACCCTACAAACGGACGTTTTAGGGTCAATGCTTGAAGATACCATTCCCACCAGCATGATCGAATCAGAGACTAGATTGATCTAACTTTCGAGCTAGATCAGCCACCGGCAGCTGAGAAAAAATAAGTCAACATAATCATCAGAGTCAAGCGAGCTAGACAACGGCTTCACACATTATACTCCACAGAGAGGACATTTTTAATTTCAAAGCTTCGTTAAAGGCATTGTTCGCGATCCCAGGGACGGGCATGGCTGGTTGCGCGGCAAATGCAAAATATTAGTCATGCTGAATCAAGGTGTAATCAAGTAATAGCTTATTTATAGATTGGAAAATCGTAATCCTGATAGTAATGATGGAATATAACCTTTGTGAAAAGTTGTGAAAATTTGCCACTTTTTTGATTGTATGTTTTACATTCCATGTTGTACAGTACTGCCTTTACTATACATGAACAGTCAATACATCCGGCAAGTATTCTATGATGTTCTTTTATAGTTAGGTCCCCGCAGTCCGAGATAAGTCTTTCTATAGTGTAAACCATTCTCTTCGATTACTGTAATCTACTCCAATAAATTCCCATTTAACTCATTTGTATGATTACAGGGAAGCCTATCTCTTACAATCTAAGATTTGAGAAATTTGACAACAACATGTATGCAATTTTCATATTTTTCATAGGCCTAAATAACTTAGAGAAGAATGTCATACTCAATGTTTTGTCCAATTGAAAGTCAAATTTTCATCGAAACAAGTAAAGGTAGTCATCTATAAGCCAAACGAGAATTAATATTAGCAAAGATGGATATTAATTAAGACTTTCCCATATCCGATCCCAGTTACTCATACAACGGGGTATAAGCGAAAGCCAAGAGTATCGAATGTGTTGAAACCTAAGTGGCCCCTATTCAGTACCACGTAGCCTACAGGTACACCTTAAAAAATACCGAGTGTTGAATTCCTTCAAAAGTGGCAACACCTAGAAAGACACTGCGGCAACCGATTTATCACCCTGATCTCTAACTATTTACTTCTACACCCAATAAAGCACCGGGACTCAAGACAGTTGTACATCACAAACTTAAGAGAGCGATCGAAGACACTTGCTACACAGAACGCAGGATGGAAGGCTGCAAAGACGATTCTTCAAATAGGCAAAAAAGAGGCTAAAAACAACACAAACATTCACAGCAACAACGATAGGTCGGGTTTTCTTCCTATACGACGGTGCAAAACCAAACCAAAGGGTCTTTCAAAGGCCACCGCATTCCCTTAAAGCCCGGCTCGAAATGGACTGGGATCATGATTAGTGCCAAGTTTGGTTGGGCGTTTTGGGGCATGGCTCTGCATAATGAGTCTGTTGGTAACGGTTGCGATCGTTCGCATTATCTTCGGATCTGTTTGCTCTCAGATCACGCTCAGGCTCGGACTAATATAGATACGTACAGCCTTCATTTCCAGGTTCGTTTCAGTCATGCCATGGCAAATACTCGAAATGCAAAAGAAAGGAAAACTACCAACTTAATCAAACAAGAGTTTGCTTGAATGAATTTACCGAAGTTTCAGGCCATATCAACGTTCATTATGTAAATGATTCGGCTGCTGACCGCCATGTACATACGGAATATTGGCGCCGTCTAAAGTCGAATAATTATCAAAAAAGTAAAAAACTTATATATCTGGGCTTTCTAAGAATGTATTGAATATGGTACTTTTTTGTTTTTGTTTCCGACTAGAGGTAAATATGTTACCCCTAACCCATTCCTATTTTACTACTGAGGGCGTGACAGCCCTTCACAAACAAGTCGTTACACTCTCACACACCATAAGTTAAATGGAAAATAAGCAGAGACAGAGACAGCTGAGAATACTAGCTAACAGAAAATCAGTGGGAAAATGACTTAGAGGGGATGATTTCGATACCTGGCCAACGGACTAACTGTTTTGTGCATATTGTTCAAAAAATCACTTAAAATTGACACAAACCGAAAGGCTTAAGCTTTGTAACTTTCAAATACGCAACTTTTCCCAATAAAACTATACATGTTTGGAAAGGCCTATTTCAGAGCTTTCAAACAGTATAACATTTATATGGTTTCATAGTTCATGGTTCAAGGCAGAACGGGAAACATTACCCTATCCCTTATATTATAATTTTGTTTTAAAAAATCACTTAAAATTGACACAAACTGAAAGGCATAAGCTTTGCAACATTAAAATATGGACTTTTCCCAATAAAACTATACATGTTTGGAAAGGCCTATTTCAGAGCTTTCAAACAGTATAACATTTATATGGTTTCATAATTATAATTCATGGGTCGAGGCAGAAAGGGAAGCATTACCCCTACCCCATATGTTGTAATTTCGTTCTTAAAAATCACTTAAAATTGACACAAACTGAAAGGCATAAGCTTTATAACTTTCAAATATCGACTTTTCCCAATAAAACTATACATGTTTGGAAAGGCCTATTTCAGAGCTTTCAAACAGTATACAATTTATATGGTTTCATAATTCATGGTCCGAGGCAGAAAGGAAAACATTACCCCTACCCCATATGTTGTAATTTCGTTCTTTAAAAATCACTTAAAATTGACACAAACTGAAAGGCATAAGCTTTGTAACTTTAAAATAATATATGGACTTTTCCCAATAAAACTATACATCTTTGGAAAGGCCTATTTCAGAGCTTTCAGACAATATAACATTTATATGATTTCATAATTCATGGTCCGAGGCAGAAAGGGAAACATTACCCCTACCCCATATGTTGTAATTTCGTTCTTAAAAAATCACTTAAAATTGACACAAACCGAAAGGTTTAAGCTTTGTAACTTTTTAATATGCAATTTTTCCCCATAAATCTATATATTTTTAGAAAGGTCTGATGCAGCACTTTCAAAAAATGTAACATTTATATGGTTTCATCACTCATGGTTCGAAACAGAAAGGGAAACATTACCCTTACCCCTTATGTTACACACGGATATATGGCATGTCGCGTAATAAGAAAACAAGCTCATGCACCCACTAAATCTCAAGACACATACTTTTAATGTTGTTTTTCTTGTTTATTGCACTGAGTTCTTCCAAAAAATATATAAATACCTTATAAAAAATTGTTTGGAGGAACGGGAACTTAATTATTGGGTGTGAAATTTAGCAAATTTTACGATTTACGGTCAATGGCCGATATAAAGTCTATTCGACGTTCGAATATTAATTTATCCCTATTAAATTATATATCAATGAAAAGGCCATGATCTTGGCTTTCTAAAAATGTAACGGTTATGGTATTTTATTGTTTCTGTTTCCGTCGAGCTGTAAATACGTGACCCCTACCCCATTGTTGAAATCCAAGATGGCGGAGGAGATGGCTGCAAAGATGGCGCCAAATGAACCCCATGGGACACTGTTTGATTTTGGGAACATCAAAATTCATTAAATATAGACCCTAAGGATTACAAAAATGTAGGTTAAAAAAATACATCCATGGGGTGCATTGGAACCCTACCTTCCGACCCGACTATTTCTTGCTCTAAAATTTATTCTCATCGTCTACACTCAACACCTCGGCCTGTCGCTTTTCCGTACCAATTCCTTTAGCGCTCCTTGTTTTCATGATACAATGTAAAGTATCTTTTACCTATTTAAAGGTGGCGTCATTCAGAAAATGGCAGCGTTCACCCATTACTGACAAATGGTTTTGTATATTCATCACTAATTCATACAAACTTTGTCCAGGATAATCATTCCCATCTCATTTCTTTATTTCACATACAAAGCGTGACAATGCAAAATTTAATTCATCTGTTGTCATTTCCTCTAGTTTAGGGTGTATTACACTAATATTAAATGACGGGTCTGAGGCCAACTTATTTCTCTCGTTTTGCCTGAAATTAAATGTGTTTATGGCCCAACTATTTTTGTTTAGGGTGTTTTTAGGAATCCTTTCAATCGCCATTTTTTCTATCTCTTTGTCACTTTTTATATCCAAACTGGAGGGGCAAGGTGTGTCAGAATGAACAGGCAACGTGTCTCTTACAAGCAGTGGAACAGGCTTTGACATACCATGAAGGGCAACATCGACAGCGAGACTTTCTACTTGAGCCGAGCCTTCTCCCTGTTCACCCAGTAACTCTCCAAAGTCTTGAAACAGCCAGTCGTCTTCTTGAGCGTTATCACTAGCAGTGGGGTTTCGGAAAGTATTTAGTGTAGTCTTCATCGCTGCCAGTCAGCATGATGCTTGCAGTTCAGTTGCAGTGTCACCAATGACAAAAACGTGTACGTTGGAAAGCCAGGTCTACTCTCCGTGTAGAACACGTGGACATTTCCATGTGTTTATCCTTAGCCAATGAAATAGTACAATACACAGGTGCGCACTTTCAAAATGGCCATTAATTAATTGCTGTAATCTGATTGGTCCGTGCCCGCTCGCAGGTGCAAGGTCACGTGTTGTAAGTTGGATAATGCACTCGTGTCGTGCAATCGTTCAGATATTGAACGGCACTCGGGCCTACGGCCCTCGTGCCGTTCAATATCTGAACGATTGCACTCCACTCGTGCATTATCCTATACATAATGTTAAAAAAAATTCATTTATAGCATCGGCGTCATAGCACGATAAGGTAGCACTGGGGTTGTATGTACGTCGAAGTGACGCCCTCAACGAGCAAATTGTTCAGAATAAGATACTTCGTTTATGTCTTTTAGGACTTATTAAGCAGGTGATCTGAGTCATGATCAATGAATGACCTACTACTTCTGCCACACACGTTCTTAGCATATCTTCTCTTTCCGTTTTTTTTCTGTTCGTTGACAACAATCGAGATAACTTAAAGATTGCTACCATGCAAACGAACAGCGATCAACTGCATTTGGGCCGCATACGCAACCCTAAGTCTATGATGTTATTCACATAAGCAATGAGCGCTGCGGTATAGTAAACGCCGTGATTCTTTGAGTAAGACGTCAATTGACCAAATGTAAAACGTAAACTAGTTGATGACTTTATCATAAACATTCTTATCTTGGGTTTAGTTTCACTTTCATTAAACTAATTTTGAGGCATTGGAAAGGCACACTCCCTCAGTGTAGATAGTTTTCTTCCCACCACGTCTGTGATTTTCAACACGTGACGTCGGTGTCATAATCGTACTTCGTGTTTACGTTGCTGAAGACGAATGGCCATCCACGTACCGCTCGATGCCAAAACCAACGCTGGACCGCATCACCTGCTCAAACAGAGGCAAGATAAGATCGTAGAAACTTTTAGTTTGCTGCAGCCACGGTCAAATTTTCTAGTTTATCTCGCTGACGTCGATTAGAAATTGTCAGATTATGATGAGGATCGCCACCACCATCACCTTGGGTAGAGGCGTCTTAACTTGACAGACTTACTACTCACAGTTACAGTCCATCGAAGATGCTGATCACTTTGTAGAGGAAGGTGATGGTAACCTGTTCAGATCTTCAGATGAGGCAATTATCCGAACCTGGATTCGGATGTAAACGCCGCTGTTTCTCAAACAGTAACTCACCGTCGGCAGGGTATGTTGCAGTATCGGCTGAATATCTCCAAATTCTCAAAAGACCAAGTCATATCCCCATCCTTGCCAAATTAGGGCAGTTAGATTCTGAAGTGAAGGAATATCCCATACGATGTTTTACAAGAGAGCGGCAGTATTTAAGTTATTTTTTCGGTGGTCATCACGTCCGCGAAAAGCTTTGGCGTTACATCATTCCATAGCTTAGGTACGTAAGCGTGCTTTTGTTTATATAACTTCAAAGTTCAATTTTATTTTGACTTACAAGGTAATATGGCAAATCATGTCAGCGTGTATTCACAGGAGATAAAATTTACACGTTTAAGTAACTGAATTTAAGTTAAAGTACTCAAATTTGTAAAACAATGTGTGTTTAAGAGACAATGACATGTGATCATGAAGATGAAATGTCTTCATAAGTGCAGTTACACCACAATCACCACGTTCGTCAAGGGTGGACTGAATCTGTCCCCGGACATCCTCATAAAATGCCGATCTCTGTAACAATTTGCGGTCTCTTTTTGATTGTCACGTCAAAAATCCATTAAAGCTACCACAAATCCCTGTGCACGCTCAATCCTTGTGGGATTGAGGGTGTACATAGATTTTGGCGTAATTTTACTTCCGGAAGATTTGCGTAGAGATGCATAAATATAATCCAAAGAATAGTATAACGGATTTCCTTTCTTGATTTTTGTAATGTCACTATTATGATTTCTTCAAGGTTAAAGGAGATTCAAAAATTTCAAGGTTAATTGTAACAAAAATGATATTTCTAAAGATTTTGGTAGTCGAGGGAAAAGACCAGTGAATGCGCATTCATTTGATATAAGTACTTCGTCTGAAACCAATGATACACTTAAACCTAATCAGTCATATCCACAGAATCCCTGATTGATTGTAGTGCTTAGAGTATTTGTTTAAAATTGGGTTAAAAATTTTAAAGAGAAATTTGGCAGCCGATGTCTGAAAAGTTGATAATGACGTTGTAAACAAAGTTAAAGATCCATTGGCTGTAACTTTTGTCATTTTTTTATTTTTTTTTTCTGTGTATCATCGGCAGTTTCTGGTTTGAATCCTTGAACCATGGAGTGAACCATGGAGAAATTCTTAATATTTAGCTAATAAATATATCCTATATGAGTATAATCTGCATTGTTGTTGTTGAAATTTTATATTCAGGTCCGGACTAGAATACATTTATCAACATACATTGAAACAGAGTGGTGAAAAATGACTAACGCCAACGTCCCTTTAAGTTTCACAAATTTCTACGATGTATGCAATTTTTCTTACAAAATTCCGATGTAAATGTCAAACGCTCCCTGCTGTCGGTAATTCTGTGTACATGTACGGGGCCGTTGATGATTGAAATGCTCAAAAATCGCACACCATGTTTTTATATCGCAACATCCCTCTATATTTTTTATGTATTGCAAAATCGCGCTCTGTATTATTCGGCATGTACCAGGCCAGTGCGGCACTGGTTTACCGTGCGCATATTTTAATTTGTCCCCGCGGACGAAGTCATGGGCACTTGTGGTTTGCGCACCGTCCGTTCGTCCACACAGATATCTCAGACATGCCTGCGCCAATTCCTTTCAAACTTTGTACACAGATAAATACATATACATATGCACGTCGATTGTTTTAGGTGGGCACTCATAATTAGTGATTTTTTAAAAAGAGCTTTTTCTTTTTGGACAGTACCAAATAGGGTCTATTTGATTAATGTTTGTACATATGATGATCTTGCACAAGTCTAGTAGCAGAGCACACAAAAACATTTGTAAACATTGTGTCAAATAATTCTAATTTGCATATTTATATTTTCATAATTCTGGTAATATGTCGAAAAATACTTCACCAAATTTGATGAAACTTTGTACAGATGTTGATCTCACAGTGCTGTAGCAGCATGGAAAGACATTTAGCTGTATCCAGTAAATAAATTCGATATTTGCATAGTTAATTGATTTTTTAATTAGGGTGATATGTCAGCAGATGATACTTCAACAGATTTGTTGAAACTCGGTACATATGTTGTGCTCATTTTTCTCTGACTGTGTATAACGATGTTTATCAGTATCATGTTAATTAAATTCTTTTGGCATATTTAATAAGCTTTCCTAATTTGTGTGATATTTCCAGATATACTGCATCAAATTCGATGAAACATGGTGCATTGTAGTGTGAGAGGAAGTCCTTTACTATTATATGGTTTGCAGATTATCTAAATCAGGGATATCAGTATGTCTATGTAGATTGTATTAATTCTGTTCAATTACCTGTAATATGTGGGGTCCCTTAGGGGTCAGTACTTGGTCCTACATTTTTCTGATTTACATATAATGATCTTCCCAATTCAGGTGATTATTTTAACTTTCGTGTATTTTTGCAGATGACTCTAATCATTTTCATACATATTCCAATATTATTAACTGTATTGATCTTTAACTAGAAGAAAATCACTTGAGAAATGTAACACGTTGGTGTGACACAGATAGGTTCACCTTAAACATAAATAAGACAAACTATGCATCAAAAACGTAGAGCAGTGTATTAACATGGTAAGGAATCGTTCAGTTATTATGGCCGGGAATGGGCCGGCAAAATCCAGGGGGGGGGTCACCTTAAATTTGAAAACTGCAAAGGGGGCTTATGTATTTTTCAAACAGCTCCGAGAGGGAGTCACTTCATTTTTATAAATCCGTCCCGGCAGAAAGCAGTTTCAGTGTTCAGAAATATTCTGGGAGATAGAAATGATTCGCTGCATGATTTCATTCTCCGAAGTCATTTAACTGTAAATCTGAACAAAAGTAGAATTATCTGTCACATGAACATCCTGACTTTGCAACTCTGGAGCTTGTCTTATTGTAAATAGAGGTCACTGAGGGCAAAGAACAATTCCTATTACTTACATATTAGAGATATAGTAAGCTTTGTCAGGGAAATTATATATAACAGTTTCCTGTAGCCTACTAGTACCATGAAACGTTAAATAATTCTTTTAGGTGAAATTCCATATCATAATTGTTGTCAACATCTGAAGTTTCAAATACCCTATTTGAATCAAGTATATTTGTATCAATTATCAAACACCTAAAAAAGCACAAATTATTCATAGTTTTCTCATAGACTCCAATGTATAGTGAATCAACATTTGGGTGAAATTCCAAAATCCAATTTCTTGCACACATTTCAACCTTTAACCATCGTAGTCTAACTAAATGCAATAAAATAACTTATCAAATGTCTATAAATACAGATTTAGATAGTTTTGTATTTGAAAAAAAATATTCATAGTTTCCTCATAGACTACCATGTATAGTGAATCAACATTTTGGTGACATTCTAAAATCTAATTTCTTGCACACATATCAATTTGTAACCACCCTAGTCTAATCAAGTAATAATTGAGAGTACATAAACACAGATTTACTTATTTTTGTATTGGGAAAAAAATATTCATAGTTTCCTCATAGACTCCCATGAACAGTTAATCTACATTTCGGTGAAATTCCAAAATCCAATTTCTGGTAAACACATCCGTTTGCTACCACCCTAGTATAATCAAGTACGTTAATATTGATAATGTAGAGTACATTAATACACAGATTTACCTATATTTGTATTGGACAAAATATTCATAGTTTTCATGTATAGTGGATGAACATTTTCAGTGCAATTCCAAAATCAGACTTCTTGTACACATAATATGCACTTTTAACCATGATATTCTCATCGAGTATAATTATTTTAATTATTCAACGTCTGAATATGCACAAGTATAGCAAGTTTTTCATTGAAAAAAACTATTCATAATTTTATCATAGACTCCCATATGTACTGGATGAACATTTTTGGTGAAATTCTCAAGTCAAAATTTTTGTCCACATACAAGAGGTAACCATCCTATTCCAATTAAGTACATTTATGTCAATTATCAAATATCTATAAATGCATAATTTTGTATTGAAAATGTATTACATAGTTTTCTCATAGACTACCATGTATAGTGAATCAACATTATCAATAGCTGATTACCAATTAAATCCAAATATCAAAATTTGGTACACACAGGCTTGTGCAACAATATTGCGATCTACCTGTAATTCTGTCCAATCCCTTTGAGGGGTAATTTCAAAATTACAGCAAGTCAGAAGGGGAAATTTGAACATTAACAACTTGTGAGTTTGTGTGGAGGGTCATTTGAAAAATCTGAGAATCTTTTTTATTATTCTATCGCCCCGCACCCTATCCAGGTGTTTGTGTGTGCAGCTTTACTCAAGCAATGGGGGGATCATTGAAATTTTTGCAAATCTCCGGCCATAATAACTGAACGCTCCCTAATGTGTGTGTGAGAAATCAGCCTCTATTTCAGAGTCATCAAGCATCATTTGTCGGGGTAATTATTGATGAGCACCTTCTATGGAACCAAACATTACAGAGGTAAACGCGATGATAAGAAAGAAGGCTGGAATATTATTTAGATGGGGACATGTTGTTTCACAAACTATTCTTATTTTGCTCTATATATCATTTATTCAACCCTTATGTAAGATATGGCTTAGAAGTATGGAAATACATTTTCATCGTATTTTTTAACCAATTTATATCACCCAGAAAAAGTGTATGCGTAGTATAACATTCTCTGAATTTCGAGAGCCATATTCCCCTTTGAATTTGTCCAACAATCTAGTACGTACTCTGGATGTTCATAAGCTCTTCAAGATACTAGTCTGTACCTTCATGTTTGATTTACTTCTGATCAGCAAAATCTTCCTCACGACTTATAAGATTACTTTCATGTTGTAGACGTTTGTTACGATACCCGCCAAAAGGTGGACATGAATTTAGTATTGCCTAGAATGTATACATCTGCAGGTCAATCTTCAGTCTCATACACTGGCGCAAAACTATGGAACACTTTATGGAACACAAAAGCCATGAAAGACCAATCACTTACGAGAACGTCTCGCTATGTATTAATATGCTTACGTACTTGGTCGAATTCGAGGGTAAAACGAATTCGTAGCTGTAATAACCTAACTGTGTGCGATTTTTACTGTTACAGTCACTATCTTGATATTTGAAGCAAAGCCCTTCGTTTGAAGTTACCAATGGTTTTGAATTGGGATAAACTAAAACAGACTTTGTAGACACTATTTAGTCCGTACAAAAGTTAATATAATCAGTAACGACAGATGCGTGATCATTCAAACTTGTGTCTGGTATGAAAACATGCATCCTAGCTAGTGCTGGAAAAGTAGCCTTACTGCTGTGCGGCGGAATCTTCTGACCAATGATGAACCTTGATTTTGAAGATTCATTCTTTTGAGCACCTGGCGATAAGTTGGAATGAGCTGGATTACGTTGTGTTCGGGGCACGACCCAGAGATGCACGAACACGGGCAGTGTACGCGTTGGTAATATTCCCATAGCAAAGATCGATTATATAATCTTTTCTTTTTCAACATCGAATTATTGATGGAAGTGTGGCAACATTTTTTCTTGTCATCAGGTATTAAAATCACCCGATATAAACATCGAAGCGTCAGGATAGCGAGACAGCATATTCTGGGTGTCATTGGCTATGGCATCAGCTGCTATCACAGGGAATTGAGTAATCTTGTTGTTGTTGTTGTTGTTTTTATTGTTGTTGTTGATGGTGATGATGATGATGACGATAATAAATAATATTAAAAAACAATGTGTCATTCCTTCCTGTTGTTTGTCGATGTTGTAGATGATTGTAAAAGAAAACTGTAATCGTGACCAAAAAACGTAGGTCGCCCAACGTCACTCCCGTCCTATTATACAACCAAGGGTGGAATCGAGATGCCCCTGATCAAGGCTCATCAGCCACCTTCAAGGCCCAGAAAAAAAAAAAAAAAAAACATTCACGAGCGATCGATTGAAATGTGCTATCATAGGCACTGAAATTTATCTCACTGACCTAATTTGGGCTTCACTAAGAACTACCGACCTGCAAACGAGTGGAAAAACGGCGATTTCCAAGTCGTACCCGGTCAAAATCGATCACATTTGAACTTCCCGGTCGATGGTGACAGCGCTTTCGTCACTGGGCATTTAAATTGACCAATTGGGGGCCCTGTAAAGGCTGCTTCGGCCAGCTCTCATTACCAATACATGAGGAGGCTTGTCCCAACGCAAAATTTCACTACAGTTTAAACTTCGCCGTCTCAACTTCATTCAATTTCCATTCTTGTAGAATAATACTTATACGGATACTAATGACAAATCGACCCATAATTTACTGTAAACTATCACCTGGAATACTCATTCACAACGACAATGTACACTCGCTCAAGTACGAGCCCGGATGTTGATTACGCTTGTATCCTTGTAACGGGGGAAATTCAAATACCCGGAAGTGTACGCTCTAACTATCGACAGTATATCCTGACGTAAAATGGCAGATTTCTTGGTAAGTATTCGTTTATCTGCATGACTATGAAGGTTTTTCTACTTTTTCGAGTACTTTTGAACGTTACACGTACGCTTACGAGCAGGGAGCATTGAAACATAAACAATCGGCTGGCCGAAGCAGCTTTTACAGGGCCCCCAATTGGTCAATTTAAATGCCCAGTGACGAAAGCGCCGTCACCATCGACCGAGAAGTTCAAATGTGATCGATTTTGACCGGGTACGACTTGGAAATCGCCGTATTTCCACTCGTTTGCAGGTCGGTAGTTCTTAGTGAAGCCCAAATTAGGTCAGTGAGATAAATTTCAGTGCCTATGATTATGATAGCACATTTCAATCGATCGCTCGTGAATGGGGTGTTTTTTCTGGGCCT
>LD366356.1:99124-117896 GCA_001465055.1 Ptychodera flava | reverse complement strand
CAACAGGATACGACTTCATGTCATTTGCATAACAATCGCCAGCTAGCTGTGTTCTGATTCTCAAACATGTCAGGCTGGGGTCCTGGTAACGGCTCACTCTAATTCTAAAGAAAATACACGCTCTGGGCTCTTAAATGTTTGCACGGAGTAAATGTAGTATTTAAATAGTAATATTGAAGATTGTTCACAAAAATACCAGTACCTATGTATCGTCCTTTCTAATATCATTTCAACTTCAAAATTCTTTTCAAAACTTTTATTCTATGTGGCTGCTGTACTATTTATCCACTCTCTGTCAAGCTGTCATAATGTGTCTTGTAGTGATTAACCAATCAACCTAGCAGGATATCTTTGTGCAGACATTTAACATTTTCAATAAAACACTTCCCTTTCAGCTCTGCAAAATGATACTCCGAAAAAATCAGTGCCAGGGAGTAAGGTTTTGCTGACAAAAATTTCTATTTCTTCACTTGGGAAGGAATGCTTGAATGAATAATTGAAAAAAAACATGTCAAATACCTGTCTTCAGGGAGAGGTGGAGCTGGAGTTACTGTTTTCTCTTCTGTCTCCGTTTCCATGGCACTATCATAATCATTTGTTTGTATTTCAACTCTGTTGAGATGAAATAGATAGAAAGACGTGCTGACATTTGTAGCTGATTTTTTTCTTGGTTACTGGCATACTGACAAACTTTTGAACAAACTTCACCTGCTTTGTATCTGTGGTTTTTTACTAGGTCAAGTCTGGAGATATGTGATTTTTATTTTCATCAAAACATTATTGAAAACAGAGCTCGAGTACAAGACTCTTATCGCCCTCATGTATGCAATATCAAAATGTCTTGCCAAATCAACTGGTCAAATATTCAATTATGCATATTAATGATTGAACTGTGATATATCCTTTAAATTAAAGATCAATACAGCAAATTCAAGTAAATTTGAAAAAAATACAATTATTCATATAATTTCTACCTGGGTGTGGGAACATGTTCTGCACTAGCTGGTTCAGATTTTTCAGTTTCCATTTTGGTCTGTCTGTCTTTTTTCTCCTGAGAGTTTGAGTCTCTCTTTGATTCCCTGCTGTCGTTCAAACTGTCTTTCCGTTTGCTGTCCTTCCGCTTCATGTTCGTTGACTGTCTCTTAATTTTTGCCGGAGGCTGTACTTTAAGGCTCTCCTGCCTGTCATCTCTGTCTGGAGGTGGTTTTGTTTCATCAGTCTGGGATGCGAATGTATTTGTTCTGCTCATTGCTGGTGGCTGTGGCATTGGTATGACCACTGGTGGTGGTGGTGGTGGTGGTTGTTTATTTGAAGAATGAGAGCTGGAAAATATTAAAAAAACATAAAATAATACCCAAGATAGTATTTCAATTGTACTGTAACATCACTTAACAAACCCGCAGATCTACACCGATCTTCCACACATCAGATCTGCAGCAGTTCACACCAATTGAAATGCAGATCTGCACAGCACTGTAAAGTTGTAACCTGTCTGCTGCAGATACAAGACACGTTTGTTGCTATCAATTTGACTATAGTATAGCAACTTCTTTGACTGCACTGTAGCAACAACTGTTGACAACATATGGCTGCAGATTATATAGCAACAATTAGCTACAGTGTGTAGCACAACTGATACAAAGTAGTAATAATGGGTTATAGAGTAGCAATGACTGATTACAGAGTAGCAACAACTCCTAACAGTGTAGCATAATTGCCTAAAATGTAGCGATATTACACTGATAACAGAGTACCAACAACTGGTTAAAGAGTATCAATAACTTGCTACAGTGTATAATAATGTGACAAAGAACTGGAAACAAATGATAGTATAACTGCAGTGTAGCAAAAATTGATAGAAAGATAACCAAAAGTTACTAAAATGTTGCAACATTTGATTATCCCTGTAATGACAACTATGGATGGCATGGTGGCAGAAATTCCAGAAATGAATGTACCGGAAAGCAATGATTTTCTCAATGGCAACTTTATGACCTCATAGCAGTGGCTACTGTCAAACGCTACTTCCATCTAAAATCGGTGTTCGTAGTTATAATATTGTGTTTCTATTACACTGTACATACATATACCTATGTACACCTAAATGGAAAACTTCAACTGCTATCCAATTATAATGAATGGTTTGGTGTCATGATCACTAATATTGCAACAACTATCGGTATACTCACGGTGGTAACTTAATCCCCCTTCCTGTGTAGAGCTCCTGACATTCTGGAGGTAGCACTGGAACAGATTTGATCTTCTCCAACTCGGCTGCATAATCCAATCTGGAAAGTAAAAATAAAAGTGTAAATGTTCGACTTTTGGAATTGAAAACTCTCCAAAGTGGGTATATTCAGAAAAATATTACCAATAAAGAATTAACCTAGTATGCACCTCAAAAGTGAGAGACTTACACTTTCTCTCAAATTTTCCTCAGTGAAATTTTCAACCATTCTCTGACCACATCAAGAATAAAAATATGGCCCACCGTGCAAATTTTAATATTAGATATTTGAAATATTAGATATTTGATATTTGAAATTCAAAATGGCCACATATCCCTGTGTTAAATCTAAATCTATGGGGAAAAAGAATATTTTAGATTTAAGAAAAACTAAGATGGTAGACATTTTCCTCACTCCAAGAGCTTTAAAGTGGTAGATCGCAAAAGAATTGTAACAATTTGAGAGTCTGAATATCTGTCCCTGAGGTGCGTTCTACCAAAATAGGGATGCGGAAAACATTATCTAGATAAATATTGGAGGGAAATAGTCCTTAAAGTATATTGAAATATTACATTGGCCTTGCCAACATAAAATGCACTCTGTGCAATATACAGTGTTATGAAGGTTTACAATTGAATTCAGTCACAACTAGAATTTACTTATCAACAATAACATTTAAAAGTTGTGTTGGTGAGTCAAACACCAAACCTTTCACCATGATTTTGGTAGATGATGTGTATCAAATATATTTTTATTTCCCTACTTTTCATGCATTTTTGTGGTTGCTCCATCAACAGACAGCTCTGTGTATTGTATTCGGTGTGGTATCACTTCCCGCTTCCTCTTCAATCCTCTCACTTCCTCCAAGTGAACCTCCTCTTCCATGAATTTATTCCTCTGGCAAGACCTGGAAAAAAACAAAAGAAAGTATTAGAACTGTTCTAGAGGGCATGGTTACAAAAACCGTTCTGACAGTTTGTTCATTCTAATCACAGGTAGCATGGCCAAACATTTAAAGGAGTATGCGCCTCAAAGTGAAAGACTTAAACTTTTGCTAAAACTTTCCTTAGGGAATCTTTCAACCATTCTCTTTCAAAATCAAGTATAAAAATTGGGGTCTATATTCCTGTAAGCCTGTCTCTTCTCCTCTTCCATCTACATGTACCTCTCACTTATAGTGGAAAAAATAATTCATTCACAGACATATATCATTTATCCATTGTGTTTCTTATGGAAAGGCAGGAGATATTTTATATCAGTCCACGGTCATTGACACAGATTGTTCAAGTTCCTGGCACAGAGACCTTGAAGTCTACTTTTCGGTACTATTGGTTTAGATGATAGGTGTGCCAGTGCAATGGTCACCTGTGTCAGAGGTGCTGACGTCACGGGCTATAGCACCCCTACACACAGGGTCTTGTCTCATCATTAGGGAGAGTATACAAAGAGGATACAAGACAATAAGTATAGGATAAAGCCCGAGTATGAGGGTTTAATCTGACTTAAAAACTATCGCCCCTAACTGATATATTTTCTTTTTCAATGTGTTTACGTCAATCGTCCCCTTTGCCTATGTAACATGTTTAGGATATGAATTAAAACTTTTATTTGTGAAATAGCCTTCCAATGTAATGGAACATCCTATAAATGCCCTAGGGCACATAAGTTTATGTTTGTACCACCGCTGATTTTGTGTTGCAGCTGGTTTCCGCTGTGTTACCAAATTTGAATGTTTATATGGGAAAAAACGTACCAGATGTCTACAGAATATGACATGTTCACTTTTGATTGGACAGTTCTTTACTACGGCGCTGTCATTCGTTTCTGGAATTTGGTGACCCAGGCTTTACGAGTAAATAAAACACCCTGAATTTAGCACTCTGATTGGTCAATCAACAGTAGATAGTTTTTAAGACATTCTTTAAGAAGAATGCTTGGAATCTTACTCAATTAGCAGACTTGTGTGAGTTCTCTGTACAGGATCCCACAGGAAAGGCCTGGTGTGGAAAGGAACTGATTTTGTCTTGACTAATCGTGGTCCCACAGCGCCAAAGGACTCTTGGTGGCGCCTGCTCAGCGGCACGCTTCGTATCATGGTCGATGACCTAAAACAAGGAAAGCAAAATTTATAATTTACTGTTTCACTATTTCATGTGTTGTTTTTTTAAATGGTCAGTGATAATTTCTTTTCCCAATTGTTGAAAAATTCTTACACTTAAGTTTGGGGGATAGAAACAGTTATGGTGACAAAATATAAATCTCTTTGGAACTATGGTGACTAAGACTGTGTGATGTAAATGTGTTTGCTAATTATAGGCACTATACACGGAACAAATCAATTTAGAAGCAGGCAGTCGTACCGCCTTGCCTTTTTGGTAAACACCCTCAGGAGGTACCAGTTCATCTGTTTTTTTTCAATCTGGGTGCATTTCAAATGTTTCTTGCATGGCCTTCATCATTGTTATACATAAAATGTCCATCAGAGCAACGAAGACTGGAAAAGTAGAGTCAATTGTGTTTGCAGTGTATAAGAAAGATTCCCTTATTGCATTTTATGTCTTTGCTGGTATAGTAAGCCAACATCAAAACACACGATATCTGCAGCGCAAAGCTGGTCAGCGTTAACATTATATTCATAAAACAAGCGACCTAGCGGCCAATATAGCTCCGCTCCGACGGACTACGACGGACGACGACAGACAACGACGGAAAATCAACCTATTTGATAAGCTCCGCGTCGCTGACAGCGGAGCTAAAAAGAATTTGCGGTAATATGGAATACTGAGACACTGCAGTGCTGGGCGCAAAAAGATCTTATTAACTACAAGAACAACAAGTTTCTGACTATTGAATAGTTGACATCAAATTGGCTATTAATAATGACATTATTGGGTCATAATGATCACCCGACTTGTTACACTATAAATCTGGTCACAGACAGACCACAAAACTGGCCATAATTGCACCACTGGTCATAACCGAACTGCAAAACCAGACCAGTGGCCATAGCAACACCGACAGTCCTACTCCAAATCATTTTACATGGTCATAAATTACTCTAACTACTCTGTTATTGCCTCCACATTTGTAAGTGCTATTATACCAGCAATGTATGGTGGTACAACGTACAATAACTGTAATGCATGTCAGTGCCGGACTAATTGTCATGCATGTAACACATAATTGTACATCCATCATTACCATGGGTACCACTTGTCATAAGAACAACACTGCATGGTCAGCAATGTTCTGGTCACAATCATTAGTCACAATTACACCAGGGCACAGTTGCTCAGCCTATTCATATCAGCGTGACAGCTGATGAATAACACGAACAAACAGTCTGCCCAGTGGTACATTGACTCAATCAATAAATGTTTAAACTATGGACTGAAACAACTGATAACTATAACCTCTGTCGGAATAGTAGGTATTTGATAATCTTTTATGATATATAAGTATTCATAAATCAATACAAGGCACTAAAACACAGCAAGTTAACTTGCATTATATTTTAAACAAACTTGGGGAGTTAAACAAGAAAATGTAGTTCACATTAAAAAGAAAAATAGTGAATTAGCAATAAGGTGGCTCTTTAAACTTTAGGGTGCAATAATATCTACTCAATATTTGTACTTGAGCTCCCTATGACTTTGTTTGGAATAGCTCCGTTAATTCCTGGGGATCGTTGGACCCATTAATGTAGACTTGCTCCAAGTCTTAGGATATATAAATATCAAAACAGAATAAATTGACGAAATAAACTGCAGCAGACTGTCGCGTTAATGGTAGGCTGACATGCAGATTATGGGGTAAGTGCTATGGCTTGATTGGCCCAGCCAGTAGCAGCTGCCGAGAAAAGCCATGGCGGCAACTGCCGACGAGTCTACCATAAATATAAGGTTCTAAATGAGGAAAATGGGTGAAACCTTAAAAATTCCAAAGAAAGCACATAGACTGCCTTTACTCCAGCCATTGAGTAAAGGTGAGGTTTAACCCTGATTTTTGCTTACACAGTGCATATCATATGCTTTTACTATTACTTGTACAACGGATATTTGGATCATTGCCAAAGACTGAGTTGTACATAAACATGTTAAAACATTTTAATTTTATCACCAGTTTGTCTCTCATGGTATTCGAGGAAGACTAAAAATTGAACACTTTTGGTTTCAAGTTCAATGCTTCCATTTACAGGATAGATCAAGCAACACAATTACAATGACTTGATTTCTTTTAATTTGTTGCTGTGCATGGATTGTGTACAAACACTACAATAAGCATTACTTGAGGACATCAGTCATCCCCTACACAAAAATATTATCAGTCTGTCTTCATGTTTTAAAATAAAAAAAAAGTACCTGCAGACAAAATCAGTAACTTCAAAATTGTTTGCTCTTTTCATCCAGCCTACTGACCAACTTTTAAGTGAATGTAATTTGAATTACGCCATTAAATCAAGTATTTATTTGCAGTCTCTTGGATACAGACGACCCCCAGGGCATGGACGTGTCGGCCAAACTCAGTGTAAGTGATTTCTTGCATTGTGTGGCAGAGTAAAAGGCATTTGCATTACAAGGTATTTTGCGTACCATTCAGAGAGCGGCATGTAAGTGAGGTCAGCGTTGTCAGTGTCTATCTGAGCAGGACAGTGACCCCCAACCCTTCGGTGAATCTTAACTGTACTTCAGAATACAAGTACCTTCAGTTAAAAGTACAACGATCAGCTATTCCGACTCGTCATGTTAAAACGCCTTTATACATCAATGATACTTATAGGGAGTGTCGTGCAGTGTCCTCTAGAATGCAATGGTTTAAATGGTACAAATATGTCCCGTGTTTACACCATATTGTGAACACAACAATTGGTCCTCATCACATGTGTTAGCCGAATGAATGGACATAAGCTGGAATGTCCTCATAGGATCAGCTTGAATAAAACAGACAAAGCCTTATATTACATGACTTTGAGTACAACAGCACAGGCTGCATATAATCTGTGTTTTTATGCAGTATTGAGAAATTTTGTATCTTCCATCTATTCTTCTCATGAATTTTAATTTGGTCCAAATGCCGATGAAAAGATCTTGGGCATAGCAACCATATAAAATGTCTAGACTGCACTGATTAGAGGGACAATACAGATATAAAAGGATACAGTCTCTGCATTTCATTGAGCAAATGGAGCTCAGACAGGAGATATAGCTCATGCATACAGCTTCAAAACTTCAATTTTACAATGTACCAATGGTATGTAGTCGGTATACATGTACATGTATGAATATTCTTCATGCATTGCTGAAGTTAATTGTTTTGAAAAAAAATAGAAGTTACCAGCCTTTCAAAAAGTACCAGAGGTACACGTGTATGGTCAAATATTATATCTGGCATAAAAGCAAACTTCGATTTTCTAATGTTCCCATTGGGTATAGTAGTTAGCATTGTAGTTAGCATAGTTCAATTTAGTTGGTGTATCTCACTACTTCTGCATAAAACCCTTTTCCTGCCAAGTCCATATTTCACCACAAGGTCAAGATGGTTAAAATTAATGAAACACAACATATTCTATATGAAAATATAAATAGTGTAAACTTGATTTTTTTTTGACTAATAATAACAGACCAGCCAAGTGGGTGAAAATACGTCATGTTTTGGCTCAATACCGCTTTTTACTGACTTGGCTGATGGGAAAGTGATACAGTCTGGCAGTCTGCAATGTTCACAAAACAGCACCCTGTAGTCACGCATATGCACCGATTGTGTGTTGTGAGTGGCACAATGTTATAATATGGAGGTGTTAAATGGATACCACATAATGCGCAACTGCGCAAGTTTTCAAGGTATAACCATATTGAATATTGAATATATTCAGGTTTGACATAGACAAATACTGGTCAGTTTTAAGCTGACTGTTTCTAAAATCTGCTCCAGCTGTACCAGCATATGTACTGAGTAACTGGGTAAATTGCATGTAAGCCATTGTCTAGCTGCCCTAGAAAAGTTACCCAAAGAGCAGAAATCACGCACTAAGCCAAAGACCCTACATACAGACTGAACACTGTGAGTGAGCAAAAGCATTTGTCTGCATATTTGAAAGTGATCGACCCATATATTCAGTAACCCATGATTTCGCTGTTGTTTCTAGTGGTATTACCACTCTTGGACAAAAGTCAAAATATCACCTGTCACTCTGCTTTGATGATGAGCGGGGACGTGGAGTGTACACACTAAAAAGAACAGCCAATAATGTCTTGTGGTTTGGTCTCCATGGACACAAGTAGATATTTACGTTCATGTTTTGATGTACCAGCAAAGTTGGAAAGTAAAACTTGAAACATCAAGTATGGAATTAATGAAACTGCTCTCAAAATTTCTTTGTCGCCCCTATTTTGATGAATGGGTCACAAATCACCACTTTCACGAATGTTCAAAGAAAACGCTGAATGTACATGTACTTCATAGCACATAAAATAATCTGTATGAAAAATATAGTTTAACAATTCACTAAATGTACTCTATGGTATTTAAATTACACTTCAGTGTGTACAAAATATATACTTTAAGTCCACAATGAATATACATGTACCCTTTTGTATGTATTGCATTTGCATTTAAAATATACTTTAACAGTACACTAAACATACTTGATGGTATTTAAGCTACACTCCAGTTGTGTGTAAAATATGTACTTTAACTCTACAATGAATGTACCCTATGGTATGTAAAATCAAACACAATCTCATTAATAAACAGTTTCTGCTTCAATATCAGAGCAAAGTGTACGCATTCTGCCTTGCAATTTTATTAAATCTATTCAATTTTTAGGAATAGAAATCTGTGATAGTTGAACTCATCAAAGTGTTAATGATTTTTACTTATATATATATATATATATATATATATATATATATATATATGTATAAATATATAACCACAAATTACTTCAAGTACAAAGTAATAATAATACTTGAAGGAATTTGTTTTATTACTTATAATTCTCTGCTTTTAGCATTAAGCACTGTAATTTCCCATGAGGACATTTGTATACTTCGATATATATATATATATATATATATATATATATATATATACGGTATATTTGTGTGTGTGTGCGTGTGCTCGTGAGTTTAGTTTAAACAGAATTACAACAAAGCTTACTTGACAGTAATAGGAATATACCGACATGTGCCCTGTTTGATAATTTACAGATAAGACTGTAATATTTCATAGACATTGCGTGGTAACTAATGACAACAGTGATAAAAACTTTTTACAAGGCTGTAAGGGGTCAAAGATCAAATTAATTCTTAGCAAGTCTCCTGCTGTCATAAGCATTGTTATAACTATTTTTTTTAGTTACTTTCATCAAATTCTGTCCAAGTTATGAAATAATTACTATAATCCGATAAAAAAAAACATGCATAATAAAAAAAATATAAAAAGTGGAAAAGAATTGCACCTGACTATATTGTGCTCAACATTTTTCAAGACAACATGCAACTTAATACAATAGCCAATTTGTTGGAAATCAAAAGTCGATAAGTGCAAGGTCAAAGGTCATCTATTTCAGCAAGGCTTTCATATCTGCAAAGCAGCTGCTCAAATTTGCTTCACTGATTCTAATTACAACCAGGAAACGGCCAAATGCTTTCACCTTAGCCACATGCCACATGCTTTCATCGCAAAAATTTATTTCCCTGAAGAAGACGTAGCTTAAAATATCAACTGCCCACTTTGTTGCATTTAATCCACAGTCCTATCTTCAAAAATTGTCAAAAATAAGAATTGAGATTTCAGTGTTAAAGGCACCGCTAGTTAGAATGGTGTAATACCTCAGCTCTTACTCCAGTTTTAGGTTATTTTTTATTGAAGTACACTGTTATTATGGATATGACCTTGTGATTCAAAATCAGCATTCAGTAATTTCAATTCTTCACATTTCACTATGTGCTCTGACTGACATTAATCGACATACATGTTTCAAGATTTGAAAATGTCCACTGTTGTTTTGATGTCTTATTCAACATGTGTTTTATATTGGCAAGGTCTATCAAATTTCAAAAAGAGTCTCATATATTTAACGGGCCAGTAATGGTAACTTCTGATGATTTTCTCATTATTTTTATTTTGCGTATCAAAATTGCAAGTTCTTATTTTACTCCCCAATGAATATTAAAACACCCGCTATTTAGCTTGTCAACTTAGCGTCTCTATGTGTAAAATGCATGAATATTGTTTACATTGGAATTCTAGTCCAGACCAGAAGTCAGTTTTCAACAATAACAATGCATTTTACACACGTACAGGCTGAGTTGACAAGCTGAACACTGTGGATATCATCTGCTTTGGGGGGTAGAACAAAGAATTATGGTTCACATTCAAAACAAAAGTGGTGAAAAAATTATCAGTTAGCATTACTGGCCCTTTAACTTCCAAGTCCAGCATACATTATATATCCATCAGTTTGTGAGCTAATATTACCAATTGGTGACAAACTCATAGATAAATAAGCAGACAAAAATCAAAAACCTGCAAGATATGACAAATGAGATGATATGTTGTTCAAGGTGGCACATCTGAGGAACATTTGATCAAATATTGATAATGATAACAATTTGGGTTTCTTGGAGGTCCTCCTACAACTTTTAATAGGAAGTGAACCCCCTAGGATTATGTTTATTTGTAAAATTGTCCGGTGCAGGCCCACTCTTCTTCAGTATTACCTTTTTACAGTAATGATTACACATTTTTCAGTTCTGCAACTGTATATAATTAACAAGTGCAACTACTGTATATTTAAGTGGTGCAACTGTAGAAAACTGGGCCCAAATCTTCATGAAATCAATTGTTTTAATTTCCTATGGAGGCCTGGCATCCACAGTTTTCATAAATTCAGCCCTTGCAATGGGATATTGTTCAGAGCCAGGGCCCAGTGCATTCAGGTCTTGACACTGAACCCGATTGAATTTGCCTTGGCACACAGCCATGACTTTCCTTCAATTTGTGCAGAGACAGCGAGACTGTACCATTGCAAAGAAATGGGGAGGGGACAAGTACGTAAAGGCCTGGGGACTGGGCGTTGATGGATAATGACAGATTATACTAAAGTGAACCCCAGCATGGGGAGATATTCTTTGACATTTTGTCAAGGGTATGAAAAATTTCCACTTGACACCACAGTATTTCACGAGTAAAGCAATGTTTTCACATAAACAAGAGAGTTGAGATGGGAATCCTATATTCCCTGCGTATGGTATTGCAACGGTCAAATTGACCAGAAAGGGACACAAGACACTCTGACGTGCGTTGGTTGGTAACTCTATAAGTCTACGATGACTCGGCTAAAAAGTGGACGGGGATAATGTGTACACTGTAAACAGACGGACAATGTGAGTGAAACGCTATGCTGGAGACAAACGGCCAGAGGTTTGGAAAAGTGAGCACAGCTGACTTTTTGTAAATTTGCAATGTGTATAGCATTTCAATCTTCCTGTCTGCTGCGAAGGATTGAAACATGATTGGGTGTCTCCCGATGCTTACTCAGCAAAGATTTTCAACAGCAAAGAAACATATCAAAGAAAAAGTGCAAAATATGTCACAAAATTGTAACATATTACAAAAGTATAAAAAATTTTTAAAACTCTTTTCAACACAACTAAAGCAGCAGTGCTCAATTCATCACCGGTTCTAACAGTAGTGCATCTTGTTTACTTTGGCTACTTATGTGATTTTAATCCTTTCCTCTCCTCTGAAAGTTGTGTTCTGATAATCATTTCATTCAGCGATAAAACTAATAAAAAACCTACCCCTTCAATATATACTTTATTTTAGAAATGCAAAAAAATATTTTGTAAACAAATACTTTCCTGGCCATGTGATTTATGACTTTTAAGTGACAGGCAGTACTGCTCTGCTCTGTGTTTAACATAGAATGTGCCTTGGGAACAGATATTTGGACTCTTTAACTTCTACAATTCTTTTCTGATCTACCACTTGTGGGGGGGGGGGGTTCCTTTTAAAGCTCTTGGCATAAAGAAAACTTTTCACTGCCTTAGATTTGTGAAAATCAAAAATTTTATTTTTCCCTGTAGAGTGAACACAGGGATGGCAGCCATTTTGAATTTCAATTATTGGTAAATCTTGGGTAATTTGTTCGCTTAGTTACTACCAAAATGTGCATGGTAACCCCCGATTATTATTCTTGATTTTGACAGAGAATGATTGAAATATTCCTTGAGAAAAGTTTGAGCAAAAGTCTAAGTCTTTCACTTTCGAGGCGCATACTACCAGTACCTTGAAAAGACAAAAATACCTAGCTGGCACTGTTTGTGGATTTTTTGCCTGCAATATCATGCCTATCAGCAGTTACAGCTTACATATTTGACGATATAATTATTGGCTACATGGAACTTGTTGGAGATAATTGTATCTATGCAATATTCATAATTTTAATACAATCAAAACATCATACCATACATGCTTTTCACATACACAGCAAAAAAAGTTACTTTCAGCAACCAAAGACCTCTTAACCCTTTGAGTGCCAAAGTCAACTGTTGTTGCCTTTATGGAATATATCAGTTATCACCAACAACTTTTTTCCAGATGTAGACAATTTTTCAGACATTTTTCTCAATATTTTGGTCAAAAATTGTAGCAAATGAAAAGTTATGGCAATTTGGTCCAAAACCACCAAATAAAATACAGCAAACTCAAGAAAATTGCTTAAATGTTGCACTGAAATTTTGGTGGGAATATTACAGCACTCAAAAGGTTAACATTAAAAATAACAATAACATGCCATGCTATTGAAACATTGGGTATTATCAATAAGGTAGTACATGTACATGTATGTCTTTTTAAAACTTTTCTTCAAACTTGTTTTAAGGAAACCTTCGACCATTCTCTTTCAAAATCGAGAATAAAATCAGTGGTACCCATCCAAATTCTGGTACTATAGAAACAAATTAACCTAAATTAGCGATATTTGAAATTCAAAATGGCCGCCATCCCTGTGTTAACTATGGACAAAACCAAAATTTCAATTTCTCAAAAGTAGGATAGTAAAATTCATATTCATTTCAAAAGCTTCAAATTGCACTCATACAAGTGGTCGATCATTAAAGTATTGTAAAAATTTGAGAGTTCAAATCTCTACCCAAGAGGCACATTCTTACGTAATATCAAATGTCTCATCTTTTAACCCTTTCCACACAAGGTGAAAACAAATGTGTGACAGGAGATTCAAATGGCCAATGCAAACCACAGACTGACCAGGGAAGAAGATTTGAGTCAGGAATAAACATTTCCAAGAGACAGAGGTAACTTCCGTGGATTACAATAAGACTTTTGTAATATTGATTGTTGGGGCTACAGGTACGGAAACAAAGTCGTCTCCACAATGAAGTCATTCTTAGAAAGAACAATGTATCAGTCCTAATCTGACTTAACTCCACAGAGCAATACCATGGCCACAACTGTCATTCCACAAAAGGTTGCATTATAATCTGTATAACTATACACTGCATTATCATCCACATACATGTATTGTGTATACATTGTAGGCTAGTGACCAGGAATTAAGGTAGTATGCACCTCGAAACTAAAAGACTTTGTTCAAATTTCGAGGAAACTTCAAACCAGGAAAAAGTGTTTGGGGAAACAATGCAAATTTTGAATAAAGAATAAGAGAACTTTGCATTTGAAATTAAAATTTAATGATATTTCAAATTCAAAATGGTTGCCATAAACCTGTGTTAACTCAATTTGGAAAAAACTGAATTTTCAATTCTGAAAAAAATTCAGTGAAAACTTGTTCACTCAATAGGCTTCAGAATAAGCTGGTCTACACAAATGGCAGACTATAAAACAATGGTAAAAAAATCTGAGAATGAAAAACTCCGTATGTCAAAGGTGCATTCTATTCAAAGGTAGGTCACTCCTCAAAAATGAAAGACAAACTTTTGCTCGAACATTTCTCAAGCAAACTTCAAACAATTCTCTTTTAAAACCAGGAATAAAAATCGTCAGTCACCGTGCAAATTTTGGTCGTAGAAAGACAAATTACCCTACATTTACAGATATTTGAAATTCAAAATGGCCGCCATCTCTGAGTTATCTCTATGATTAAAACGAGATTCCCGATTTTCCCAAAAAGAGGCCAGTAAAACTTTATCTACTCCAAGGGCTTCAAAGTGAGCCCCCACAAGTGGTCAGCCAAAAGAACTTTGTGAAAGTTTGAGTCCAAAATCTTTTCCTGGGTCGCATTCTCTCTTGATGCATTTACATGACTGCACTTTATTTTGGACATTCACGATTATGGCCTGTATATGGTGAGGATGCTTGAAAAAAAACTCCTACGCCTATGAATAAGGCTGTGTCACAGGGTTATGCTGACTTACCTGAAGTTTTTAGCTTGATAAGGCATAGGATCTGGGTTAAACTGGTTTGCAGTGTCTGCGTTGTCGTCAACTATCGTACTAGCAGCAGTCGTAGTCGCTTCTTGTTGTTTCCGTCGACCATAATTGGAGGACATCTGGAAAAATGTCAAGAAGCACATTCATTAAACCAGACTTCAGGAAACAATGCTTCGGGATGAAAAGTCTGCCCTGTTTTTGCTAAATCATTTATCGACATTGTTTGCAGTGGAAGTTACATACAGATAAGGCCTAGTCACTCATTATTAATTGACAAAATTGCTTAATTACTCAATTGTCGATCAAACAATCAATCAACTGCATACTACCACAAGTACACATTCCTATAACAAATTCACAATGACAAAAAGACAGATCCATACAAATAGGCAAATATTAAAAACACTAAGCATCACTTTCTTTAACCTTTGAAGATTTTAATCCACCATAAAACTATGTAAAGAAATTTGATGTCTTCACCAAATTTTTCTCAAAACTTTAACAATTTTTACTCTTATAACTTCAATCGGGCATTTGTATTCTTTGTTTTCACCCTGTATGTCTACGCTGTAACTGGAAATGTGTTATTCATCAACACCTCCGTTCTGTTTGTTTGTTTACCATTAGTTTCTATGACTGTCCGTTCAGGAACGGTATGCCCTCAAGTGGTGATACATTATCCAGTATCACATTAAGAGGTCAAAGAAATGCCTCAAATCATTTGAATATGCTGAGTTGATTGTAATGTGTTAGAGCTACTTACAAGTCATATTTTATCTCTTATCATTTGCTAAAATCTGAAAACTCCCTCTGAAAAAGCAACTTCTACAGATGGCAAAGTTAACATGGCAAAGTTCAAAATGGAAATTTATGGCAAAAATGTATTTTTCATAAATTTCATGATTTTATTTAGCACTCAACAAGCACTTGTAAAAACCTATCTATTTAGCTCTATTTGCATTAATAAGGCATTAATGCAATTGCTCACATCACATATTATCACAGAATTTTGAGCAGTACTTTGTATATTTTCATTTAAGGTAGAACACATCTCGGGGACAGACATTCGGACTCTCAAACTTTTACAATTCTCTTCTGATATACCACATGTGGGGGTTCATTGTAAAGCTCTTGGTGAAAGACAACTTTTCACCGGCTTAGTTTTTCGAAATTCGAATTTTTTTATTTTTCTCCATAGAGTTAACACAGGGATGGCGGCCATTTTGAATTTCCAATATCGGTAAATCTTGGGTAATTTGTTTCTCTAGTACCAAAATTTGCACGGTGACCCCCTACTTTTATTCTTGATTTTGAAAGAGAATGACTGAAAGATTCCTTGAGGAAAGTTAGAGCAAAAGTTTAAGTCTTTCACTTTCGAGGTGCATATTACCTTAAAGGCATGTTTTGTCACCAGATTGTCTCATCAGAAAATTTACCCACAAGATTACAATTTCAATGGAAAACAAAAGGCTATCACACCTCCATAATCCTCTTATAGACTAGAACAAAGGCGATCCCAGGGATCGCGAACAGTGCCTTTAAACATAACAAAAATCAATGTCTTCAAAGCACTTTACCATTTCACAGTCAACTTTAATAGTACCACCCATTCTTAAGGTCATCTTATCTAAGGATTAATCCTATGACAAATAAACATCTTTTGTTTGTTTCCCTGACAAAGAGACTATAACAATAGCAGTTTTGGCTATTTTTACTAGGTCTTTTCTATTTACTATGTCTTTATTGTCTTGTCAGAGACGCTGCTAAAGTCCAAAAATGTGCAGCACTTGATATCTAAATTTATTCCCTAACTCAGAATCTGCATTTTGCTACACTGCTGGTAGTGGTACTTAGGTAACATAAACAGCTTGTAATCTAATACACAGGAAAGGTTTCTAGAAGTTTGATCAACATTGTGAACATAATTTTCACTGCTATGTAACACAAAATTTATTATTCCACTGGCATTTGGATTTTTATGTAGTCAAATGAATCAATTTCATCACCATAAGTGCAGTCACAACTACTTTGGACAGTTTGAAATAAATTATCATTTTGTCCAAGATCTTTTATTTGCATTTTGTACTCTTACACCCCCATTCACTGATGTAACTGTCCAAAGTCCCATATGGAACTGTGAGCTGTGCAATGTTGCTTTGGGAAAACTGAATTTTTGAAAGTGAAGGTGAACTATGATTTCAACACTACCTGTGGAAAAGAAAAATCTTTCAGCAATTGAATCACAGCTGATAATTTTTATCTGTAAAAATTATTTCTGTTTATATGAACATCATTGGTTTGTAAATATCTTAAAATAATGCTAAATATTCAGTGCATGATTTGTACACGCAATAAGTTTGATTCAAAATAGTGTCACTGTTCTTTAAAAAATATGAAATATATCTGTGTGTGTGTATATAATATATATATATATTTATCTATATATCAGGGCCTGAAAAATTTAATTTTTATCCACTTGTCCCAGGACAAGTAGCCACTATTTTCCTACTTGTCCGTAGCAAAAACTCACTTGCCCTGAAATTTTCTACCGGGGGGTATAAAAAATAATTATGCTCTTACCAAGTAGTATCACGGAAATATATCTTTGATTTATTGCAGTATAACACAACTGACACATGTTTATACATGTTTAGATGTCTATCATGTCATATAAGCTTCAATAAAGGTGTTGGTTCACTTTGCAGATTTTTCAAATTCAAAATCTGGCTGTGTATTAACACGTGGGCCAGGCAATTTGTGACCCTCTACATGTCTGGACCTCTCACAACTCACTAGCCACCTTGTTATTGCAGCATCAGGATTGAAGGATTCAAGATCTGGACCTTCTGACATTACAAAAAGTTGTCTTTGAAAATTCTCTTGATTCATGGTGGTTCTTAATTCTGTCTTGATCACATTGACTTTAGAGAAACCCCTCTCACATGCACTGGTACTGGGGGAGATAGTAAACATATAATCAAGCAGCTTTTTCATGGGCTCACCCACTATGCTGACTGACTGTAGTACAAGTGAATAAACACTGAGAAGAGAGTTGGCTCTGAACCTCCTGCAGTATAATTTGAGGGCCAACCAATCTTTACAAACAGAATCTCTTTCAAACTCTGTGAAGTATGAAGATACACAAGTATCATACATCAAATCATGCATATCATCATTTTCGGCGAAAAATGATAGAAAGAAAAATGCCCTTCAGTATTTCTTCAAAGTCTGTCATTATTTTCAGACGTTTAGATGCATCTAAAATGGAAAGCTCAAGCTTATGAGCAACGCAGTGAATTCCAACTACCGACGGTATTATTCCTTTGATTTTGGTAACAACTCCAGTTTTCTTCCCCATATTTACGGACGCGCCGTCAAAATTAGCGCAGACAAGGGATGGCGTCTTTCCGCTGTCGGGGTGAAGGTCTTCGCTGATCACTGCGTCTCACGTGTCTAGACGCAGCAAGGTGAAGGTCCTGCATATTCAGATCGACTTCCGCGAGGCCTGTCACCAACGCATCGAACACTCCCTGAGACTGCGCATTCTCCACTTGGACAACGCTGACTTGTCGTGTTATTGGCAATTTCTCTTTTCCAACATAACGAATGTACGTTATTTCTTGCTCAACAACGGATCTATCGGTGCTACCATCAGCTAGTGCACTGACGAAATTTGCGTCTTTAATCTCTCCAGAAATCCGCCGTTTCAAATTATCGGCGATAGACTTCATAAACGTTGTGCAACCGTGCGTATTTATGTAATTATGTCCGAGCGGTAAACCATTTTTGAGTTGAACACGGCACAAGAACTCGAAATCTGAAAATGGCTTTCCGGCCTTTATGACAGCATATGCGGTATTGAACAAATATCTCAATTTATCCTTCTGTTGTGCGTCCATTTTCGCGAACGACTTGGCAATTGGTGTGTCGAGTACACTGCACGTAGACTGAACATCTTCCACAGACGAGCGGAAAGTTGACTGCGTATCAGTTTGTTGTCGGTAATATTGGCGAGTACAGAACAAATGCTCATTTGTGATATCGTGCGATTTCAGCGCGTCGATTCTAAAACTTGAAGTACCTCTCACTAAAGCACTGTTTTTGTCAGAAATATGCGGAAACTTTCGA
>LD366356.1:33233-55887 GCA_001465055.1 Ptychodera flava | reverse complement strand
GGGCGTGCAGGTCTTATCTCAATTATAGTTCTCTTAAAGGACCTGCGCAGTGGGGTCGAGAAACACGTAGGTTTACTGTGTACACTGTAGTCCTGGTTACAGAACAATTATGATTATGTCACTACCACATAACTTCAAAGGAACCACGCCCTTGATCTTTGATTTGCACTCTAAATGTGTTTTGATGCCATGGCAACACTCCGATTGAAACAAAGCCATGACCTTTGCACATGAACTCTCGATGCCTTTATCACCCCAAACACTTCTGCGCTAATTCTGGACGTAGCACAATGGAAAGTTACATACCCTCAATTATATGAATAATATGATGATCAACTTAAGGTAGTATGCGCCTCGAATTGAAAGACTTATCTTTGCTCAATTTTTCTGCAAGTAAACTTTAAGGCATTCCACCGTTTCGAAAGATCGAGGGGCACTGTTGAAATTTGGTAATAGAGAACATTACCTAATATTCAACGACTGTTGAAATTTAAAATGCCTGCATTCTTGTGGTAACTCTACAGGGTGGAATAAAATATCGATTTTCACAAAGATAAGCAGGTAAAAAATGTAACTTTCCACGAGCCTCAAAACGAACGAGTAATAAGTGGTAGACTAAACAAGTTCCGGGAGTAACGTACGCTAGCGTGCTCTGTGACTTCCGATTTGAAAATTATTGACTTGGAAAACGCTTGTAATCACATTCTTGTAAGCGTTTCTACATATGTTGATTTTGATTTCAAACCATCTTATCGAAAAAAGTGCAAAAAGATACAGACAATGTGACTTTATAGGCCAAAGGTACAACTAGATACATTGGTTCTTGTACAGGTCTTAGAGTGAATGTTGATACAACTTGTTATTTCGGATTAGCGCCCTCCATGGTTAATCAAAGAACAGTGTCACGTCTCATCACCGTCCATACTCACGACTATAATACACGGCTGACCTTTTTGACCTAACGAACTTTGCAGATCTGCAGTCGTGTCTTTCAAAGAGCGAAGGACACCTTAGCACACACCTCACTGTTATTATAGCAGATGTTTTGTAGATCATAGTACAGTCGTGCTTTAAGGCATAACCTTTACACACGCATCTGCCCGTTCTATAATCACAGCTTACCTCTTTGCCACCACGAGCTTTGCGGATCTGAAGTCCTGTCTTCAAAGTGCACAGGGAGTCTTTACAAACGTACGTAGAGAAAAACTAGTTTCCTAATTTTATTTTCTTGATACATCGCACAGAAATGCTACCTATACCGTTTTATCTTACCGGGCAAATCTGAAAGACTTCAACTTTTGTTCACACTTTCCTCAAAGAAATTTAAACAATTCCATTTCGGACTCAAGAATAACAATCAGGGGTCATTGTTCAAAAATGCGGTACTAGGGGAAAAATACTCAATATTTACCGTCACTTGAAATTCAAAATGACCGATAACCCAATGTCTCCTCTATGGAAGAAACAAAATTTTTCATTTTTCACAAAAATCAAGCGGTGAAAACTTTATTAATTCTAATGAGATTCGAAATGAGCCCCCACAAGTTGTAGACCAAAAAGGTGTATTTGCACATAATTACGCATACGTCTGATGGCGCGCGCAGGCGTTAGTGTATCCTTGCTAATCCGCGAAATGTTTACTTAGTTTTGCGTTCCTAATGATTATTGCGGCATTTTTTCTCAGAAACATGCGAACCAAGTGTAAAACAATTGTAATATTCATGAAAAATTGATTTCTTTTTTTTTTTGGCGCCTACACTTATACCTCTTTCTTCCGTCGAATTAAATCTATCGATTTTCTCAAATGTGATACAGTTATTGTTGGAATTTAAAGAAAATTTTGTCGAGGCGTCAGATAAAAAGTGGAATGAGACTTCAACATTTTGTTCATGTCGCGAAATCATTGCAGGTACTTCTTGCACTGGTGCAAACTCTGTAGGCAATATCTGATATCAAAAATGTTTGCTAATTTACAATGATACTTTTACGAGGTTGCTTGTCTAAATTCACGGGAACGCCAAGAGAATCTAAAAACACTACACGTAATTATGACTACGTGTAGAAGTGTCGTTTGACGTTCCGAACATCTGTGCTTCACGTACGCGACGTTCGGTTATGACGTGACAAAGATGCTGCGCTTACTGATGGAACGAAAATAAATATATACCAATCTCCACACGGAGATTGAAACGCGGTGTGGCAGCAGTGCGGCATGGGTAATTCTAACCGACCTAGAGTGAGGCTACTAGTCCCGAGACCCTCTAGGTCGTCTATAGTCATCCACGCCTCCTTACAATCTCTTTATGGAGATTGAGTAAATAGGTGTAACCCTCTCTATTGTACACGTTTGAGGGTGATAATAATTGTCCGCGAGGCGCATTACTCTGAATAATCAAGTAAATGCTTAAAGTCCCATTAGCTACAACTCTTTGTAATTTATTCACCTCAACATGACATACAATTCGCCAAGCTATTCTTAAACTTCTAACTATTGTTAAACGTTCACTTTTTTCTTTTCATCAATGTCCTGAAACAACGATGGCCAGGTCATGTTGCGTCCAAACCATATACATATACATATAGAGTTAAAATCAATGCTTGAACCAGAAAATATCTTTCTTCTAACTTTAATCGCCCATTATTCACTTGTTTGTCTGCTTACGTTGTTATGTTGTGTACTTCCATTATCCGTGGAGGGAGGTAGACATGTGGATAGAAGTCGGGGAGATTTTGTGGACTGAACATGTAGAAAATGTATACTATTTTCTTTTGGAACGTCCGTTGTATAGAAATTTGAGAAAATAATTCTCACAGTGAAGAAGCCATTATAGCCCCTCACTTCTATAAATACATAATAGAATTATCAAGCTCTATAACTTTTATTTACAAATCAGCATGTGACTTTCATCAAGATGTGAAATATTGAAACTTGTTAGTCGCTTCCTTAACAGTTTTTAAGGTGAGGTACAGGTCTGGGATCATAATGCTTTCAGTAACTGAAGCTGACACACCAAGTTGTCGCTTCTAAGCACCACTTTAGATCTTTGTAACTAAACAGCAAGGGTGAAGACTGAAATTCTAAATCTCCCACGCTCAGCTCTACTTTAGAAAGTTTTAAAATCTACATACAACAATGTGTGATTCACAAAGAATATAGGTCTACTTAAAGATACGTCGGAAAATAATAAAGGACAGCATATATTGTCAAAACAAAATGAGATGGTCTTTCAACTTGAAGCTGGAGTCAACGTCAATGTCACGTCATTTCTAATAAGTTTAGCATCTATTAAAACAATACATCACTCAAAGCAAGTGAATACAGAATGGTTACTTGAAGTTTAAGAGTATAAAGAGGCTTGTAAATCACATGAAGCTACGACTGCAGGCAGTCTTTACTGTCGTTCAAATTGATTACTATAGGTGAACTTTAAACATCCGAAATCATGGGAGGGGATGAGGAAGGCGTTACGCTCTCCTGCCTCTTTCATAACCAGCGCCCTCACAGGTCATACCCTAAGGAAGCCAGGAAAGATGGCAGTAATATAAGACAATGCTGCCGGTGGCAAGATAACCTGCGGCAAGGTATATTGTAAGATTTAAACCATTAAACTTCTTCATGAAGTCACAAACATGAATAGCGTGTGACCTTTGCGATCAATAAATCATGACCCGCATGCTGTCGTTCATCCTACATGTAAGTAGAAGAAGGCTACAGGGCGTGTAGTTCTTATCTCAATTATAGTTCTCTTAAAGGACCTGCGCAGTGGTGTCGAGAAACACGTCGGTTTACTGTGTACACTGTAGCCCTGGTGACAGAATAATTATGATTATGTCACTACCAAATAACTTCAAAGGCACCACGCCCTTGATCCTTGATTTGCACTCCAAATGTTGTTTTTTTTTGCCATGGCAACACTCCGATTGAAACAAGGCAATGACCTTCGCACATGAACTCTCGATGCCTTTGACACCCCAAACACTTCTGCGCTTATTCTGGACGTAGCATAATGGAAAGTTACATACTCACCCTCATTTGAATAATATGATGATCAACTTAAGGTGGTATATGCGCCTCGAAATTGAAACTTATCTTTGCTCAAACTTTCCGCAAGGAAACTTTAAGGCATTCAGCCGTTTCGAAAAATCGAGAGTCACCGTTGAATTTTGGAACTAAAGAACATTACCCGATTTTCAATGACACTTGAAATTTAAAATGCCTGTACTCTTGTGGTAACTCTACAGGGAGGAATAAATTTTCGATTTTTACAAAGATAAGCAGGTGGAAAGTTTAATATTCCACGAGCCTCAAAATAAATGTGTAACAAGTGGTGGACTGAACAAGTTCTGGGAATAACGTAAGATGGCGTGCTCTGTGACTTCCAATTTGAAAATTATTGACTTGAGAAAAGCTTGTAATCACATTCTTGTAAGCGTTTCTACATATTTTGTTTTTGATTTCAAACCCTCTTATCGAAAAAAGTGCAAAAAGATACAGCAAATGAGGTTTTGTTGGTCAAAGGTATAACTGATGGACAGAATTGTCCCAGGGCTATCTTTCGCCCAGTTTAAGCAATGTATGTATGATTGCTTCGATAAAGTTTGTGTGCGATGTGTGCTAGTAGAGTGTGTCAAATTTTATCAATAAAGTTGAAAAAATGTGAAATTAGAAAATAGAGGGAAATAACTGCCTGCAGGCATAGGTCTCACTAGACTGGATGAAATTTCACAGTTAACAAATGGATAGGGTGAAGGATTTTTAAGTTTTTGTTTACTGAAATCATAGGCGAGATACAACTGGTATTACGGTGAGTGGGACATTAAAAAATCTATCAGGTACTACTTTCATGTACCCACTGCGTTTTGTTGTTAACGACAGAATGTATATTCTGCCAAACTATATCATACAAGGTAAACCCCGTTTAGATTTGAATGTCAAAGCAAAATTGGAATACTCCATTATGCTCTAATGTGTCTGAATGAATAATACTGTTTACAGGAAGTCACCCGTATTCATTAGCCAAAGACCTTGCCAAATGTTTGGGGGCTTTTGTGAGGTGTACGACCTATGTATTCACTTTCTGTTTCCGGTGTTGCATCACGCTGGGACTTTTGTCTGGTTTACAGTTGTTACCATGGTGACATAGTAAACATCACTGACACGCAACAAAGGTAAGTGACTGGCGTCGAAACAACGACCAGTGGACATAGTATATGAGTTTGTGTAACTGTTATGTACAAGAGAAATGTCTATACAGTGATACGCTTATTAAACTAATACAGCAGTAATAGCCATTGCTACTCACTGTGTTCATAAACTACATTAATATTGGTACTCATTGCATTGACTGTAATTTTGTCCAAATTTTGGTGGTGTAAGGGTATCAAACTCAATTCTACCGCCCCACGTACAAATACAGCCGTAAGATAATGGTTATCATTCTGTCCTTCAGTATGTTCGAATCAATTTTCTGATTTTCTCGACGCCGACCATTACTGCTCGATAGGAAACCTAAAGATATTAAGACTGTGAATGATTGCGAACGCTTACATTTTATGTTGTGAGTTGGAACCCTTACCGTATTTTCTACCCAGGGTTGTAGCTCTGCTGGTGAATAGAATTCTTCCTGAGGCTGTCTTTCGCCCAGTTTAAGCAATTATTTATTGCTTCGATAAAGTTTGTGTGCGATGTTTGGTAGTGAGCGTACGAGCGTGAGTGCGAACTCTACAGCGTGTGCAGGGGTCGCAGTAAGAAAAATTGTAACAATAGAGCTCGGTTGTTGAACCACTCTGTTTTGAGAATGGGGAGTTGGCCGAGCGGTTCTGTCTGTGGCTTCTCCGCTAGGTGACTGGTAGCTGCAATAATTGTAGCCTTGGATGTCTGTGGGGCTTGGGCTTCTATCGTGCGGCTTGTGCCTTGCCCCAACCAAGCCGCACGACAGAAGCCCAAGCTCCACGGCCAACCAAGGCTGCAATTATTGCAGCTAGGTGACTGGCTGCTGTATGTTGTCAGTTCAAATCCCATTGAAAAAAAAATGCCGTATTTATGTTTGGGCGAAGAAAAAGGTGGACTTTTCTCTGAAATGTTGTATCTGGATTCTAATAAATTGTATATCGTTCTCATTTGCATACCTGCCATTGTATCTCCAACACGATTGGAACTGTTTTGGGATTATTGGATTCTGATATTTTTCAAATTTCTCAAAAGTGTCAGGTGCCGTATAGCTGAATGTTGTAATATTGCAAACTACTCATAAAACAAGTGTGTTATCTAAACAGAAAAGCAGATGAGATTACATTTGTAGATTAAATCGACATTACTTCATCATCCAATTATCCCAAATTAGTTCCAATCGTGTTCTCCATGAATCACTAAAAATAGTCAATAGTTCCTGACGGCTTGGTAACCCTACACGTCAAGGTCATATGGCAATGCCAAAATGATTTTGTCCGACTAACATGACCTCGAAACGTCAATTTGTGGAGTAAATATACACTGAATGTTGACCTAAATATTTACGTCTTATCGTTCTACTGAACAAAATGAACATCACTGAAACACAAACGGTCTGAATTGAGCCTGGTAATTGTACAACGCATTTTTTTACACGAATGACACAAATTTGCAATGCCAAAATGCTTCGTGTATTATGTAACCATCAGCGACGAAAATATAGGTCAGGGTGTAACCTGCAATAGCGTTCTATGAGTACGGCTAAATAAGTTCTAGGGTTAACGTACCCTTTGTATACACTGGCGCGCACTGTGACTTCCGAATTGAAAATTATATTACTTGAAAAACGCTCTGTGGCCAATTCTTGTAAGCATTTCTACATCAGTTGCTTTTTATTTCAAACCATCTTACCGAAAAAAACGCGCAAAAAGATACAGACAGTGTGGCTTTATTGGCCAAATGTACAACTGGTGGACAGAATTGTCCCCGAGGCTGTCTTTTGCCCGGTTTAAGAGATATGTGTACTCATTGCTTCGATAAAGTTTTTGTGTTATGTGTGATAGTAGAGTATGCGAGCGTGAGTGCTTCATGAACTTTACAACGTGTTGAGGGGTCACAGTCAGAAAAATGTAACAACTTAGCCAGGTTATTAACCCACTGTTTTTGAGAGTGGAAATTTGGCTGAGCGGTTCTGTCTGTTGTTTCTCTGCCAGGTGACTGGATGCTGTATGTTGTTGGTTCGAACCCCGATTGAAGAAACCGTATATACAAGATACATGGTTATTGTGCAGGTCTTAGAGTAAATGTTGAATATCATTATAAAATTACCGCGAAAGCCCCTTCAAACTCAAGTTGAGTGTAATCACGTAAAGTATCTAAGAATACGAAATAAAACCAAAAAACCAAAACAATGTAAAGTACTTGTTTCAGGTTACTATATTTTAACGCTTTGCATTTCATGCTTCCAATGGCAACTATACTAGGGCGATCAAATTTTATCAATAAAGTTGAAAAAAATGTAAAATTAGAATAGAGAAGAAAATAATTGCCTGCAGGCATACGTCTCGTTAGACGGAATGAAATTTCACAGTTAACAAATGGATAGGGTGAAGGATGATTTAAATTTTTTTGTTTACTGACATCCTAGGCGAGATACAACTGGTATTACGGTGAGCGGGGCATTAAAAAATCTAGCAGGTACTACTTTCATGTACCCACTGCGTTTTGTTGTTAACGACAGAATGTATATTCTGCCAAACTATATCATACAAGGTAAACCCCCTTTAGATTTGAATGTCAAAGCAAAATTGGAATACTCCATTATGATCTAATGTGTCTGAATGAATAATACTGTTTACACGAAGTCACTCGTATTCATTAGCCAAAAACCTTCCCAAATGTTTGCGGTTTTTGTGAGGTGTACGACCTATGTATTCACTTTCTGTTTTCGGTGTTGCATCACGCCGGGACTTTTGTCTGGTTTACAGTTGTTACCATGGTGACATGGTAAACATCACTGACACGAAACAAATGTAAGTGACTGGCGTGGAAACAAAGACCTGTGGACAGAGTATATGAGGTTATGTAACTGTTATGTACAAGAGGAATGTCTACACAGTGATACGCTTATTACAATTTACAGCAGTAATAGCCATTGCTACTCACTGAGTTCATAAAATACTTCAATATTGGTACCATCGCATTGACTGTACTTTTGTCCAAATTTTGGTGGTGCAGGGGTATCAATCACTCAATTCTACCGCCCCACGTACAAATACAGCCGTAAGATAATGGTCATCATTCTGTCCTTCAGTATGTTCGAATCAATTTTCTGATTTTTTCGACGCCGACCATTACTGCTCGATAGGAAACCTAAAGATATTGAGGCTATACCGAAGGATTCAAAGCGCACTTTGGTTGCTATCGCTGGCAGTGTTCCAAACTCGCACATTTGCACGTGCAAAATCTTACCGTACCGTTGTTTTCTATGGATTTCGACTCCTCGTATTTTGAAAATGCTCAAAATCTTTCAACTCTCTCAATTGTAAACCAATTTAGCTGACGTTTGGTTGGATTATTTAAGTCATACATGAGAATATAGATAAGCATGCGTTTCTAAAAATTCCGGACCGTTTATTAGATATTGCCGTAAAACCCTTCAAATTTTCGCAAAATGACACATTTATTTTCCTGTTCAAAAATATTGCACTTGAACAGATAACCTAATCCATGCTAGGGGCTCTAAACAGGTATCTCATGTGTTACATTCTGAAATTTTGGAAAATTTGGTGCAAATTTGTAGGAGCTGAAAAGTTTGTGTATGTGTGACGTCACTGACCAATCGCGCGACAAACCTGCGTCTTTTGGAATTGTATGGTTCTTTAAATCTTTATTATGCAAAGAAAACCATGAAAACTTTGCATTTTGATTGATTTTGGAAATTACCCTTAGCAGCCATTGCTTAGCAATTTGAATCCTTCGGTATCGCCTTAAGACTGTGAATGATTGCGAACGCTTACATTTTATGTTGTGAGTTGGAACCCTTACCGTATTTTCTACCCAGGGTTGTAGCTCTGCTGGTGAAATAGAATTCTTCCTGAGGCTGTCTTTCGCCCAGTTTAAGCAATTATTTATTGCTTCGATAAAGTTTGTGTGCGATGTTTGATAGTGAGCGTACGAGCGTGATTGCGAACTCTACAGCGTGTGGAGGGGTCGCAGTCAGAAAAATTGTAACAATAGAGCTCGGTTGTTGAACCACTCTTTTTTGAGAGTGGGGAGTTGGCCGAGCGGTTCTGTCTGTGGCTTCTCCGCTAGGTGGCTGGATGCCGTATGTTGTCAGTTCAAATCCCATTGAAAAAATTACCGTATTTATGTTTGGGCGAAGAAAAAGTTGGACTTTTCTCTAAAATGTCGTAAGTGGATTCTAATAACTTGTATATCGTTCTCATTTGTATACCTGCCATTGTATCTGTATGAATCGCCAAAAACAGACAATAGTTCCTGACGGCTTGGTTACCCTACACGTCAAGGTCATATGTCAATGCCAAAGTAATTATATCCGACTTACATGACCTTGAGACGTCAATTCATAGAGTAAACATACACTGAATGTTGACCTTAATATTTACGTCTTATCGTTCTACTGAACAAAATGAACATCATTGACACACAAACGGTCTGATTGAGCCTGCTAATTATACAATGGATTGTCATAGACAAATGACACAAATTTGCAATGACAAAATGCTTCGTGTATTTTGTATCCATTGGCGACGAAAATATAGGTCAGGGTGTAACCTGCCATAGAGTTCTATGAGTACGGCTAATCTAGCTCTAGATTAGTCATGTAACCATCAGCGACGAAAATGTAGGTCAGGGTGTGACCTGCAATAGCGTTCTATGAGTACGGCTAAACAAGTTCTAGGGGTAACGTACCCTTTGTATACACTGGCGCGTACTGCGATTTCGGATTTGAAAATTATATGACTGGAAAAAGGCTTTGTTGCCAATTCTTGTAAGCGTTTCTAAATAAGTTGCTTTTGATTTCAAATCATTTTAGCAAAAAACAAAAAAACAAAACAACCTCCCCCAACCAAAAAACTCGCAAAAAGATACAGACAATGTGGCTTTATTGTCCAAAGGTACAACTAGATACAATGGTTATTGTACATGTCTTAGAGTGAATTTTGAAAATCATAAAAAATTACAGCGAAAGCCCCTTCATGGTCAAGTTGCGTATAATCACATAAAGTATCTACAAATATGAAAAAAATATGAATTTAGGTAAGGTTCTTGTTTTGGTTTGCTATATTTAACTCTTTCCGCATTCAGGTTTCAATGGCAATTATTATAGGGCGATCAAATAAACACTTTCCAGTTTTTGTCAAATTTTATCATTAAACTTGAAAAATTTGTAAAATTAGAATAGGGTAGTAAATAACTGTCTGCAGGTCTTTTTGACAGGGTGAAATTCACAGTAAGCAAATGGATAGGCTAGGTGATTTTTTTGTTTGCCAAGATCATAGGCGACAAACATCTTGTTTTACAGTGAGTGAGGCAGAATCATCAATATAGTAGGTACTACATTTTACGCACCCACTGTGTTTTGTTGTTAACGACAGAATGTTTATTCTGCCAAAATATATCAAACAAGTAGAACTCCGTTTAGATTTGAATGTCTGAGCAAAATGGGAATACCCCATTCTGTGTATGCCGTAACGTGTCCGAATTAACAATACTGTTTGCAGGAAGTCACCCGTAGAGCAAAGAAGACAAATGTTGTCCCCCAAGCAATGTTTGGGTTTTTGAGCCGTACGACCTATATCCAATTTCTGTTTCCGGCGTTGCATCACACCGGGACTTGTGTCCTGTTTACATTGGTTACCATGTTGACATAGTAAACAACAAAGGTAAGTGACCTGCGCCGAAACAAAGACCAGTTGAAGTGGTATATGAGGATTTGTAACTGTTCTTTATTAGGTGAAATCCTATACTGTGATCCGTTTATCACAACGCAAGGCAATAATTACAGTCATGATTGCTACTTATTGTGGTTATAAACTACTTCAATATTACTCATTGCATTGACTGTATTTTATTCAAAGTTTTGTGGTGCAGGGGTATCAATCACTCAATTCTACCGACCAACGTACAGATACAATTATAAGATAATGCTTATAATTCTGTCCTTCAGCATGTTCGAATCAATTTTCTGATTTTCTCGACGCCGACCATTACTGATCGATGGGAAACCTAAAGATATCAAGAAATTGAATGATCCAAAGTGCATACATTTCATGTTTTGGCGAGTGATAAAGGCGGACTTTTCTCAGAAATGTCGTAAGTGGATTCTAATGACTTGTCTATCGCGCCAATATGCATGTCTAGAATCACGAAAAAAAGGTAATAGTTCTTGAGGGCTTGGTAACCTTATACGTCAAGGTTACATGACAGTGCCAAGGTGGTTTTTACTACTTACTTGACCCTCGAGACGTCAATTCATAGAGCGAACATACACTGAATGTTGACCTAAATATTTACGTCTTATCGTTGTACTGATATAGCAGTTGTCTTATTTGTTTATATCGTTATAGAGGTTTTCGTATTTTGCTGAAATCATAAATAGTTCGCAGAAGTTCAGATTAAAAATGGTTCGAAGTTCGATTTCAAAGTAAGACTCTATCACTGTCCGGCTACTGTTTCATTCATTGCTGAAGCCTCCATTTGTTCGTTTTTTATTAGTTTTGTCAAAAATTTTGGGATCGTTCAGAATTCGGGAATACTGCAACCGGTCGTGTGTTATACAGGTTATATTCTTGTCTATACTCATTCTCAGTCAGTCGGCTCATTGCTCATTAATTCATGTTTCATAATGTTGCTAAGGGTCACGGTTGTCATCGCGATGTATTGATGTGATTGCGCATGCCTAATGTCTACGTATACATCAAAGGGAGGCAGATTACAAATGACAGTTAGCTTAGCGACAGAAAAAAGACGTGTACAAACATACGGCTCAGATAAGCGACTCGCTGCACAGTATCGTTCTGGGTCAATTCACACAACATCTGCGCATGTCCGTTTTGTCTCCAATAGTACCATTGTTTACAATATCAAAACAAAATACTAGAAACTTCTGAGATCCTTTAAATATTTCACAGATTGATCGTAAAATGGATCTGAAATGGTAAGAAATAATTTATCGACAGTTTTACATTTCTTTCTATCATTCTTTTAAGGTAGTATGCGCCTCGAATGTGAAAGACTTAAACTTTTACTCAAAGTTTTCTCAATGAAACTTTCAACCATATTGTTTCCAAATCACGCACAAAAATCAGGGATTACTGTGCAAAGTTTGGTGCAAGATAAATAAATTACCTCCCATTTACCGATGTCTGTCACTCTGTGTTAACTATATTAGGGAAAAATGTAATTTTTTGTTTTCGAATAACTTAAACTATTTTTTTCCTACTACAAAAGCTACAAAACTAGCCCCTCCCACGAACAAGTGGTAGATCATAATACGTTTGTAATAAAATAGAATCCGAATGTAAGTCCCCGAGGCGCATTCTACCTTCAGGGTAATAACAAAGTGCATTGCCAATCGCAGTATGGGTTCATTTACAGACTTGATTTACATTGGTGTTGTGCTTCACATTGCTAGTCAGTAAATAGTGTGTAACAATGGCTAGAGTACGTGCCTTCGTGAATTGTGACACCAGCGAAAAGTGTGCACAATATAAACGTGATATGTGACCGCTATCATTTGCAGCAGAATTCTAAACCTTGGCACAGGATTTTATATCGCCTTGACCTGTACCGAACTCTGTGTCAGGAATATTTTGACTTTACAAAGACACGGGGCACGTTTGATAGCGATGGATCCAAACTTTGGGTCCAAACGCCCTGCATACATAATGTGAAACACAGCCAATAATGCATCCAAATTCTGAAAACAGTATAAAGGGATAACTATTTTTCTTGAAACATAATATTTAAAATAGAAAGCAACTCTAGGATAAGTTGCCAATATTTCTGATAACTTTATAATTTACATGCGACAATTTGATGTTAAGTTTTGTTAAAACCCTCACTGGCTTCACAAAGACTATACAAACGATATCGTGTTTTCCCCATTCCAAGTAACAGGTTTAGTCACCTAACGAAATTGGTTCATCTACAGGTGAGACTCGGACAAGAGACCAGAGCAGTGTAGTTATTCTAGGTCAGTTCATGAGAGATCTGCGCATGTTCGCTTTTGCACCATCCTCTACATAAATTACTAGTGACAGTTGCTTTATTCACTGAAAGAAAGTGATTCATCCACAGATGAGACGTGGACAGGCGACCCGAACACTACAGTTATTCTGGGTCAATTCATGAGAGATCTGCGCATGTTCGTTCTTCTATCTCTGCTACCAATGTTTACATCAACAAAACGAAATGCTTAAACTTGCCGGCGAGCTTTTAAAATCAATTCATAGAATGATCGTAATTGGATCTTATGAAATGTAAGAACTACCATTTATTGACAGGCTGGGCTTCAAATTTTTTAACGATATTTCATGTTCAAGGTTGATAAAATGAGAAATGCCTCTACTGTCACAGGGGGCGTTAAACACAGACATTCTGGTGTTTTCCTCCATCTTAGAATTTGCGGTCAGTAGAGAGTCTAGCCATGGCTGCAGTGCAATCCGGCGTGCTTTTATGAATTGTTTTGCAATGTCATTATAGTGAAAAGTCTTTCTAATAGTATGTCAGTATCGTTTATGGTCAGGCTGTGCAAGAACTGCGCATGTTGGTCCAAATATCCATGCTACAAATGTTTACATCAACAAACCGAGGTCTGGAAAATTCTGACTTGTTCTGAAGAGAATGCTTGTGTGATGATGGGGAACTTATTTGAGTAAGAGTTAACATATTTTAGGGGGAAGGGGTGTTCATCAGAGACATTCTCCACACGCGATGTTTTCCTTACTTTGTTTTTTGTTTTTCGTTTTGGTCAGAAGAGTTTGTGATCCGGGCTGAGAACGCTTTGGCCTGTTTTCCTACATACATTGTTAATGTGTAATTTCATTTATTAACAGCTAGAGACACAAACTTTATAATCTTGACAATAAAGCGCTAATCAAAGGAAAATGTCAACTTTTCTTTAAATCTTCCGTGTGCATGAAAAACAATGCAAGTAGATTCATTCCGTCTATGCTGAAGGAAATAAATAGTTCACTACCGGGTACTTTTGGAGTAGGGGTTTTCTCGGCGGGACCCCAATAAGGCCATACCAGGATACTAGTGAACCTTTCACTGCATGTATAAAGTGTTTCATACAAAGGTGAGACGTAGGCACACGACGTGTTGTTCAGTATCGTTCTGGTTCAGTGCACGCACGAACTGCTTTCTTTCATCCCTACTACAGATGTTTGGAATCAACAAAAACCAAATACCCGGAACTTGTAGGCGGTCATACAAACCTGTTGTACATAATGATCGGAAGATCATACCAATGAAATGGTAAGAGCTGATCATTTACTGTCAGACTTCCAAATGTCTTTCGAGAATCAAGTACTGGAATCCGGTCCACTTTTATGGGAAATGCAGATAATCACCTGTGTAGATAGATAACACACTGACTTAGACTTTGCCTAGGTTTGTGGGCTTATTCAACTCTTACCTGAATGAAAAATCATAAAAATCGTTTAAGTTCATGACATGAGTAGATACGTTAATAATACTATGTCGTCTTATTGGTATTGGTGAACGTTTACTCGCAACGTGCATTAGCATAGCGACAGAAAAAAACATAGTATTGTTCTGCCTCCGTCAGTTTACACACAAAAACTGCGCATGCTCGTTCCTTTCACCTCGACACTGCCAATATTGACATCCACAGAAACATATACTGGAAACTTCAGGCCGCATGGTCAATCAACATTGTTGCACATCAAGATCACACTAAATAAGACATGGAATAATAAGAGATGCGGATAATCAGTTGTTTCAAATTCCTTTCGAAAGCCACCTTTTTACGGTGATGAAATAAAAAAAATATGCATCTCCAATTACATACACAGTAGACGTTCGTCACGCACTACAAATTCTTCTCGCATCCTGGAAAGCTTAATTCAGGCCAAAATCACACCGGCTTAATTGGCGCTCAACAAATTTGCTTCATCTCCTCAAAATTGGATTACTTTTGGCTCATTTCAGCCAGCCTGCAAGCCCCCTTGTAAAATAGGCTGGCAAACTGACACACAACGCGGAGTCTACAACTTGTGTTACAGACAGTCAACTCCGTTTAAATATTGGTAAAACATTGGTATATATATTGGTTTTCTGGTAACCCACTTCTTTGTTAGACTGGCATGAATGCTGTTTGCTTGCACACAGCCCGTGATAAATTTGTTGCTTGTCAGCAGGCCGGGATATCTTTCTGATTTAGCTTTGTCGGAATAGGGTGTTGGAGGGTTGGCGTGGAGGAAATATAGACTAATGAGGCCTTTACGGTCCGTTGTCCTCAAGGAGTCCATTCAAAATGACTCAGTCTTTATGCACACATATGGTACACAATGTGCTGTGAGAAACTGTAAAGAGGTTGCCATTGAATGGTCGTTTATCCATTGGGAAAGAGGCATTGACGTAACCTGTCAAAAAGATCACACAAAAAAATGTGTTTTTGTCGTGTTATTGTGATGATTATTAACAAGGTGAAAACAATTTGACAAAGTGGTACAAGTTTCGTAATCAAATATGACAGTCACTTAAGAAACCACACATGCTAAGATTGTAATACTGATTAAAATAAACCAGTAGAAGTAAATAATAGGTATAGCTCGATGACAAATAAAATACGGTAAACACTCTCTTAACTTTGCCTAAAATAGAAGACTTAAAAGTTTCTCTGTCTATTGCCCATTGGCTTAATTACGAATTGTCCTCAATATACCAAACAACCTTTCTAAGAAAGTTTCAGTCCAAAGGGAATAAAACAGGTTTTACCATGTATGCTTGTTATAAAAATATAAGACTGCAAAGTGAAAAAGTACTGATGAAGACAGAAAGAATTACTTGCCTATGGTCAAGTAAATAGCATAAAATAATATCAAATGTGAAAAAAAATTGTGTCAACAATAGTGTCGCGTAGGCCCAATACACTTTACAAGCTTAAAGTGAGTATAATTGCCGGTTATGTACATGTCTTTCATTCACTACATTGTAGACATCTCACAATGCGCACTAATCTAATCTAGGTCATTCCTTATAACTAGAATACATAGCTTCAAAGCTGTCAAAAGAGTAGTTCTGAAGTGGTTTTTGGAGAAAAGAATTTTTGACAAAGCCCTTGAAAAATTGCCATAAAAAGCAAATATTCAAATTTCACCAGGATTTAAAGACTCCTTAGGTCGCCCAGAGGAATCTCAATACCAAGTTGCAAACAAATAGATTGAGGGGACACACATTTTGACCAAAAGTGGAAAAAATTACACCAAACATGTTAAATTTCACTATAGTTTGAAGAAATCTGACTGATTTCATCAATAAGTACCTCCATACAAATTTAAAGCAGTGGTTACTAAATTTTAAAACCTTTGCTAGTTTTTGGCTTTTTGACCTTCCTTTGCATATTTTGACACTAAATATTCGTTTTCATATTCATGTTATCTCTACAGTTGGGCACACCTCTATACCAAATAGTGATGTCGTTTTAAAGAGGTTCAAACGTACGTACATACGTGTACGTACGTACGTGCATATATACATGCATGCATGCATGCATGAATGCATGCATACATACATAAATACATATATACATACATACATACATACATACATACATACATACATACATACATACATACATACATACATACATACATACACACACACATACAAACATACATACATACATACATACATACATACATACATACATACATACATACTTACGTACATACATACATTCATACATAAGAAGAATGGACAGCTACTATTGCTACGGCTCCTTTTACCATATTTATATAGGCGGAAGCTAATTATTATTATTAATCTTTATTTCAGGCCATGAATGCCCATAACATAAAATAAATAGATGCAAAAAAATTAAAAAATATACAGAAGTTAAAAATGAGCAAAAAAACTTAATAAAGAACCTTTCTACAATGTTTCCAAAAAGCTGAATGAAAGTACGAATCAGGCTCTACACAGGTACGGATAATGATTCAGTAAACATCGCATTTAGATAGGGTAACCTGTGGTCTCAGAGAAGATTACTTAATTGAGAGATAGAAGACGTGGAAATTGCACTATACATTGTATCTTCTTTACAATTGTGAGAAAGAGATTAACTCTTAACTTTTTAAGTAAAATTCAAGATGCCATTGTAAACCAATGGAAATTGAGGCTACTTTGGCTGTGTTACAGCCGCTTTTGGTTGGATAGTTAAAAGGGTACATGGACTTGATTGTTACAGAGAAAGCATGCGAGACAAAATGGTAATGAATTCTGAACAAAGGATATCAGCAAGGTACAAAGAAAATGGTTTCTTACATTGCTCTGCTTCACTGACAGCAGATTGTAAATGCGGAGGGATTGTCACTTAATTGGTAAAAAGAAAATTACCAACAATGATAGGAAATAAATTTGGCAATAATTTTGACTTTACAAACTAGTTACAAATATTCAACTATAACTCTTAACATAAAAGGCGAGCATACACAAATCAGTAAAATTGTGAGTCAATCGAACTTTATGAGTATAAAGTTAGATGTCAGCAAAAATACATCATCTTATCGACAAAACATTTGTAGTATTACAACGTTTGCAATACACTGCAATCTATTTTCAGGGCCATAAAACTAAGTAACCCTACAAATGTTTCGTGGAGGGTAAAAATTTTGGCCAGCAAGTCCTCTTCTAATGCAAGTTTAACCGACATTGCTTATTAATTTGACTACTGTTGGCCCGCTGGTCACATGAAGATACAAACACAACATCTTTCAAGTAATTGTATTCACTACCAAAAAGCAATGATCTTATACTTTTTCGTTCTTCTGCTGCATTGTCTGTGGCGACATTTAAGTATTTTCGTTTCAGCTGATTGCCTATTTATTTACTTAATGACTGTTTGAATTGATCTATGGTGAATGGGATCATGATGTTGATCAAAACAATTTCAATGAAGGTACAAAAATGTTACAAAAGGTGCAATATACAAACAATTGCAATGCATACTGAAACGAGCTAGTTTAGAGTCACATCACACAAATAATGTTCAGAGAGAGACTTAACTTGGTTTTGATTGCTTAGTTGTATCTTAACCGAATTTCTGATCACCTGACAGTTCACGTTCCTAAACCGTAGACACGCTCAGCGTGAAGGCTTATCTTACCTGAATTTACTGAAGGAATTTGCGTTAAAAATCCCTTAATTCATGTCACAATGGAGGGGATATACTGAATAGTGTACTTGATGTTATCATGCTGTGTAATAAAGACGTTAAGTTTGTCAATGGTGTGTTATGATTTTACAAGGTACATAAATCACAACGAAGTCATTCATTGAGGGGTTGGACTCAGACAAGCACCGCATACGCTATTGTCGTTCTGGGGCAGTTCCTGAGCGATCTGCGCATGTTCGTCCTCGCAACCATACTACCAATGTTTAAATCAACAAAATGTTGTAAACTTATGACCTTGTTTAATCTCAAAGCTGTTAAAGCCAAGCATTTGCAATAATTTCCAATGTTTAGTCATAGTATAAATTAACGATATATTGACAGTTTGGATAAAAAGTCATTGTCTCGGGATACTGAAATCGAATGCATCACTGTTCACAGCAAGCCTTTGCAGAGTCTACGTGCACACACTTACTTTGTGTTTGTTTTTTTTTGTTTATTTGCTTGTTTTTTCAGTGCTAGGATATGTATCCATCGTTTGGTAGTTCTAAGATCTTGTTCGCCGCTTGCCCGAAATATTATTTTAGGTAGATTTGATCTACCATTGGTTGGGGCCGCTTCAAAGGTGTTCGAGCAAATACAATTCTCACCGGTTTATTTTTTTGAAATGAGTTATTCTCTGAATAAATATGGTACTGTAAATTTGTATCCGTGGAGTGTCCAAAAACACCAGCCTAGCAACAACACTGGGAGGGCTACTTTCTCCTAGTAACCGAAAATGAATACCTGGAAGAGTTGGGGTAATTTCCATGATGGTCTAAATTTAGAAAACTACGTAAGTCAAGCGTGGGTGTATGGAAAATAAGGAGCAAATGCTATAAAATCCCAAAGTTTGAAAGCCATCGATACAGACGCAACTGTTGAGACATAAAAACCAACATGATTGCTAGAAAACGTGTACACGTACGGCTACTCTTATGGTACGTCAGCTACCTGTATATACAGGTGTTACAGGCTGAGACAGCGGGAGGCGGAACGACACACATCTCACATTTACCAGTTCCTGAGCAAGAAGAAGCAGAAGAAGGCCATCACAACTTGGAAGTGAGCTTTGGTGAGCGTGATGTTGGCTCTAGAGAAATCGCAACGAACCCAAAAGCTAACTTTTCGCTGATAAAAATTGTTCAAAGCGACTCCAAACGTTCAGCTCGGTCGTGTCGTCTGCGTCGCGCTAACAAGAAGATTCGCCGATTTCTCCTGCATCATTTGCTAAGCTCGTGCGATGTACAGAAAAGACAACGGATGGCCCTTCGAGACCAAGTAGACGGATTCTCTAGCTCGTACAAAATTGATGATTGTCAGAAAGAAGATCAATGCGACTTTAGTGGTCGTAATATTATTAAAGAATATCATATTGGTAAGCAATACATCAATTTTTAAACTTTCATTTTTTTTTCACTTGAGGGGAGTCCACGATGTGTCTGTTTGTCTGTAGTCCCGGTACCAGTTCATTACTTTTTAAATGCCCCTCGAAATTGAGAATCTTAATCTTTTGCTGAAGTTTTCATCAGGGAAACTTTCAACCATTCTCTTTGGCGTTCAAGAATACAAGCGGGAGGGGGTGTCACGTTAATACATGTTGATACTGGACAGGTTTGGGTACACGTTTTATGGGGGACATGAACGCGCAACCGTCACGAATATCTGCGATGACGTAATCGACTTGTGCGTTCTCGACGTACACGGAGCCGGCGCCATGTATTTACTTAGAGACAGCTGATTTCACGTGTAAATTGATTCTCATCTTTAGGTAGCAAAACTTAATATAGAATGTGAATTATGCATGCATGTTTTAGTTGGATATGTGATAGTGACATACTCAAAGATAATCATGTAGTTTTGTTATTTTTCTGTGAAATTTCTTCGTCGATTCGCATAGTCGTCCCGGTGAGACGGCCTATTAGGTATTCCTGTGATGCAGAAACAGAATAAGGGTACCCGTTCCATATCAATTTTTTGACAGTGTCGTGCTCATTTGTGCTAATTGTACTTTTAAAGTTATACCAATGATAATCTAAAAATATATAGTGAATTAATAAAAAAATATTTCTTTAATTTGGTTGCATTTTATGACCGCAACGACACTGCTGACTGTGGTACAGGCAGACGATACCGATTGCACGTGCCACAATTTACATTTTGATTTCGTTTTCTCATTTTGTTTGCATTTTTTATTTCATTGTTTACATTTTCATTTCATTATGCCAGCATTTTTGTTTCATTTTTTCAGTATGTTTGCATTTTTATTTCATTGCTTCATTTTTTTCATTTTTCTTTGCATTTTTATGTCATTATGTTTGCATTTTTATTCCATTGTTTGCATTTTTTTCAAAATGATAACATTTTTATCTATCTCATTATCATAATTTATGTATTTCTCCAGCCTAGCGCCTAAAGTTGGCTTTCTTGTTAGTGTGAAAGACTGGAATTTCATATGAAATACATACTTTCGCTATGACTTTTAGTTTGTTAGGTAGATTGTGAAGTTAGCGATACATGTACTGTAGAGCAAATCCCTTGATATAGTGTCACGTTTTTGTAAAACTTTTCAATAATCTGATAGCGTGTTCTAAGTAGAATAATTTAGTAAGTTAGGGGGCATACATTTCCGTGGTAAAATGTCGACTGACTGGACTGTCCCAGTCCAGTCAGTCGACATTTTACCACGGAAAGTTGGTCGCTTCGACTACTTCTGGTACATGTGGCTTTGCTTCTCTGAACAGTACCATTATATCTAGGTATGTCAGGCATGGAGTGAGGCCAGCAGCCTGCTTGGAGAAGAATTTGGAGAAGGAATGCCGCTGCCTCCTTCGATCGCATTATCCATCACAATAAAAGGAGAACGTTGAGGACTCTCAACACCACCCTCAAAATCGACACCACCAATGTCTATATCTACACCAACATTAACCGTCGCAAATAGAGACACGTAATGAGTTGGTGTGTTCGCCCTTTGAACCCGGCTCGGACATTTATGTCCGATGACGTCATAGAGTAGAAGGGGTCAGGGTGCAAAGGGTTTACCGCAAGGAGTCGTACTCGTCATGGCAGGTCGGCAAGTGCGAGAGAATCCGTCACAGCATCCTGCATTCGGAGTTGCAAAACTTAGCCACACCCTTAGGGAGCCTTTGGTATAATTATAGGGGGCGGGGGCATTGGGGAGGGTCACTTTTCAGAAAACTATTCGGGACATAAATTTTATAAACCTTTCGTAAGGGAGGGTCACTTTTGACAGTAGATGATTTTATAGCCAAACCATTTGATATTTCCTGAATAGAAAATTGCCGACAAAATACTTCGCTTCTTTTAAAGAAATACATACATATTATCGACAACCTTCACAAGCAAAGAAGATGCACTGGTATCCTACATTAATCACCTCGAACAGTTAAAACTGCTGGAAGACAAGAGACAAGAACATATGGGACAGATGGCAAAGTGTATATCAATTATGAAATGTCTATAAATGCACAGATATGGTTAGTTTTATGTTTTATATCGGCCAAAAAATTGATCATAGTTCTCTCTCATAGACTACCATGTATAGTGAATTCAACATTTTGGTGAGAGTTATGTACATAAATACACAGATTTAACTATATTTCTGTCCGAAAAAAAAGTCATAGTTTCATCATAGACTACCATGGTGAATCAACATTTCAGTGAAATTCAAAAATCCAATTTCTTGCACACATATCCATTTGTAACCACGCTAGTCTAATCAAGTACATTTATATTAATAATCAAGCATACATAAATGAACAGATTTCCCTAAGGCTATTCATAGTTTCGTCATAGACTACCATGTATGGTGAATCAACATGAATTGAAATTGTAAGCTTAATAAAATTGACATTGAACGAATGAAATGCATACATAATGAAATAAAAATGCAAACGTATGAGAGAAGGCAATGAAAATGTCAACCAAACGAAATAAAAACGCCATGAAGGAGGCCATGGGAGGCGGTACAACGCCGTGAACACACAACATCATACGCAGGACTAGTGGCGAGTGAATACTAGTATGGCGCGAGAATCAACATTAGACATGTTGAAGCCCCGGCGGTGGCAGTCTCTGGATTGGTGGGTACCCACGTTCGTTAGCAGAGTTTGAAATGTACTCCTTTTCCCAGAATTTTTTCTGAAAAAAAACCTTTTTTGGGAAAATCTGGGAGAAAATCACTGCGAAAAAACACCGCCTTTTTTCCGATATCTGGGAGATTTTACCTAAATGTTTACCATCACAGGGACGGT
>LD366343.1:91319-102184 GCA_001465055.1 Ptychodera flava | reverse complement strand
ATCCCCAAGGTAGTCCCATACAAATGGCGCTCTTGCCAGTCCACACGTGAAGGCGTCTGTTGTTAATCCAGAAAACATTCTACTGACATCCCACTTTTCCAGGAATTTATTTTTCACCATACCCTTCCGATGTTCACAGTATGGAAATAGTGTGATTAGCCATCCAGATATGTATGGTCCTCCAGAATTATCATTTAGCTGTGGAAATAATAAAAATCAAGTCATTGACAATGATATAGTCCCTGCTTGAAAATGGGAATTTGTTACTGGAAGTGATTAAATGAAGTCGATATGATGAGCATGAAAAAAATTCAGGTATCAAAATCCTGTCTGTAACTGATGCCCATATTGGATTGTATTGTAAACAAGTAAACATTAGTAATAGTAATAATGAATGGCATAGGGTTATATCCTTTAACCAAGTTGTACAGAATAAGGTATGTCATGCACGGGCTCTTGAAAAGTCAATATTCAACTAATATGCAAGAAACTGGTCCAGGTATGTCTGAGTAATGGCTTTTGACATTAGAAAGTCAGAAAACCAGATGTGAACCAAAAATGTCTTCATGTTCAGTACAGAAGAAACTTCTTATAATTAGCTATTCATACTGCTATGAAATGCCTTTTTTGACAGTTAAATCATTGTATAATCAACATCTGCAGCTAGTGTAATCAGATTTAGTGCAGTCATTCAGGATATAGATCTCTAATTACAAACACTGTTTCCCTGTTTAAAATCTCAACTTTACTGCAAAAAACAATGGAGTTGTTCCATACCAGGTGGTAAGAATATTAAAGCCGCACTTTTCAATCCCAGGTTCTCGCATTAGTGGAGTTCTCCTCCCAGTCAAACGCTTGGCCAGTACGATGTTTGATTTCTATAACATTGATTAACGCAAAGGAATGACACGGAGACAAGTGTTTGGCCGAAATCCGGGGTTATGCATGCACTGCCATGGCAGGGGCGACGAGGCGTCATAGCGGCCTGGATGGCGGTACCGTGCTCTGGGTACCGTGCATCGGGCAACGTGTTACCGGTCGCCCACAGCAGACCCATGACAGTACCCCCCCTGGAACTTTATTGTATAAAGCAAGCAGTATATAGACGTACAATATCTTTTATTGTGAGCTGCTAGCCTGCAGCGAGGCTTTATTTATTTATTTATTTATTTATTTTGCGGAGGGTGGGCGGGAATTTTGTGGTGTGAACTTGAGCGTGGCAGAAGTTGAAATGGACGAGCTATAGCTTTGCTCACACTGATATGCGCATGGATAGTGACGTGGAGTGGGTGACGCAAATTGTGTAGATAACGGTAAAGGGGGCAGTTGGTAGATAAGGTTACGTCACAAGTACATCCAGCCAGTGGTAGTAGGTGGCGCATGGTGACCCACACATGTCAAGGTCTAAACCCTTTTCCCCGTGTCCTCCCAGACGTTAACAATGATTATAGCAAAGCCATAATCACCCATTACACAAACTGATCTCAACCTTTTGTCACATTTTGCTAATCCTGCAAACAGAGTTTATGCGAGCTTTTGATTGACGGTCGGTTCAAATCGCCAACGGTCATTGATTCCCCACCACAAACGCTTGACTTTCCTAAAAAATTGTCCTCCAGTCGCATTAGACTTTGAATATAACCACAGAGTTCGATCAGCAGCAACTTCGCGCTGACCGCTTGGCAGTCTGTCTGTGTTTTTGCGGCCGGGGAAAACTAAGAAGTTGCATTTTCTGGAGCATGTGCCTGCGTGTTGCCTTTTTGGTGTCCACTTACACAGTGAACACCGCCATAATTTGGCGTCCTTTTAAAGGGAGGCTCCGTCTTTAAGCCAATCTGGGCTGCCATCCTAATCACAAAAGGTCATTAAATAAGTCAATAATCGACAGCATCTTGCTATACACTGGAAGATCAACATTTGTACAGAGTTTCATCAAATTTGCTGCAGTATTTCTAGACATATCACACTTATTATTAAAGTTCATTAAATATGCAAATTAGCAATTAATTGACATTATACTGCTAAATGTCTTCGCACAGAATTACGGTACTAAGAGATTAACATCTGTACCACATTTCATCAAATTTGGGTCCGTATTTCTTGATACAGCACCCTGAATACAAATTCATCATCTATCCAAATTACATGTAGCTATTAATTGACATGATTCTGCTGAATGTGTTTGCTCATAGTTACAGCTCTGGCATATGAACATCTATACCAAGTTTCATCAAATTTGAGTCAGTATTTCTTATCATATTACTGGAATTATGAAAATTTATTAATCATGCAAATTAGCAATTAATTGACACAATACTGACAAATGTCTTTGTGTGCTATGAGAGCTTTTTCCAATTTCACTAATTATTGAAATTAGCACTAATTATGAGTGCCACACCCAAACCATTGGATGCGCATATGTATGCCATAGTGTACATGTATTATCCTTGTACCAAGTTTGAAAGGAATTGGCTCAGGCATGTTTGATATATCTGCATGGACACATGGACAAATGGAAGCATGGAGCCCAAACCATAAATCCCCTGGACTTCGTTCAGCGAGGCTTTATTAAAACTCAAATATTCTGGTGAACTGACTTAAATTTCTGAACAGATATGGTAGTGAAGTAATACAGCACCAGATTTTAAGATACACAGAACATCATGTCACACTATCATATTAATTATACAGAATTGGGCAAATTCACTTGAACTTACTTTGTAGATATCAGACCAGAATTTTCTGTCCACCTTCCCATTGGCAGCCTTGACAAACTGATCCAAGATTGGTAGCAATTCCTTAGTCCACCACTTCAGATCATACTGCTCCAGTTGTTCTGCCTTTTCCCGGACAGCTATCCAGTCTTCCTTTGTGCCTTCCAGCGTAATGGATGGAATACCACACCGAGTCACAAACTTAAGTGAAAAGAATGACTGCATAGCATCCATCAAGACAATATCACCCACTGCCTTTTCCATTGGACCAGTTGTGCTGAACTTTGGAGTAATAAGATCATAATTGTTGACTCCAATTTCATCTTTGATCTTTTGTGAAAATTCACCGAACACCTCTGGCCATGGATTGGTTGCCAAGCCTTTTAAAAAATCATCTCTTCTGACTGTTATCTCCTTCTTCCCAGAGTGTGCCACAAACTTCTCTCTCAGCTGCTCAGAATTCTGGTTGATGTGGATTGCTAAACCCTGTGAGATACACAGCCATATCATGTCTGGACTCAACACCAATGGATAGTGATTATCATAGGCCAGGTGTACCGCCTTCACCAGGGCATGTAGAGTTCCTGAGCTGACAATGTTGGCATCAGTTTGAAAACAACTCTCAATCTTCTGTTTGGTTCGAGCCGTGATATCTTTTATGTGAGATCCAGACGGTAGTTTTTTATTACAGGGAGATACCCTGGCCACTTCAAAGGTTACTCCTGTAACAGTAATTTTAATAACTTGCATTCAGCAAATGATTTTGGTAGTTAAAGTATACTGCAATACATTTTTAACAAGTCTTTGTAAATGACATAGTCCCTGATTGGTAAATAAATTTTGAATCCATTGACAGAAATCATGAAATTAAATTCATCAAAGTGTATCCGGAAAATGGCTGAGACAATGTTGATCTTGCATTGATGTGCATGTGCATTATTGATGTACAAATGGAATTACAGTGTAGTAGCTGGGCAATAGATGTGACTATATGTTATGAGAGTAGGTACAAAAAAGTAAGAAGAAAATGGCCAATTGGCAGCCATATTCGATTGTATCAGGAGGAAATTTGACTTGCACAAGTAAAGTCACAATGAACGTATATCAATGGCTCTTTGAATGTACGAGTATATGTATATCAGATTATTGTGTATGCTGTCTGCTGAACATTAACATTAAACATCCTCAACCATGCATACTTTATGGCATTTTCACCATGACCTAATATTATATTACTGTACTATATGGTCCCTGGGATTGACAACCATATATGTTCAGTAGGATAAACTGATTCACAAACCTGTACGACTGGGTGACTCAATGGTTTCTTTCACAAGCTGTAATTGTTTCTCTACCTCCTCAGCTCTTGAAATGACCTCTGCATCACAACAGCCCCATTCCCTCATATTCCTCTGAAAAAAAAGGAAGAGGATATTTCAGTCCAATCATGACAAAGTATTACATGTACATCCAGGAGATCAGCCTAATTAAGATACTTGACTAAAATGTACGTGTCACTTTCAAAACTTAGATACTCGAATTACCATGCAAGAGTTTGATAAATTTTTGACAGTGGGTTATGACAGACTAACTGAATTTTGTCTGATGAAAATATCTTGTTGGAATCAGCAGTTGTGAGATCAGTAAATGAAAATTAAGAGAATAAACATGATTTGTCAAAGTTTCAGAAAAGTCATTTCAGAATCAACAATAGTAAGATCGTGGAAATGACCAGAAACTGCTTACGTGTTTCACTGTATATTGCAGTTATCTGTAAATTGCACACTTTTGCTACAAGTTTCCAACTTCATTAAAATTGCTATGATCAATATCATGAACAATATTCACCACAGATAATACTAAATGTCATTAAGTAAACAAATATGTAATTAGCTGAAATTAAAATACCAAATTTCTAACTGCTGTTATTGTATCGCTACTTTATGTAGCAAGAGTAATTGCCTTTGGTCAAGTCGTGAAAGTTTTATATGCCAAACTGTGAAAGCTAATTGGATACATAAATTATAAATTAGCTGACATGAAAATGCAAAATATCTTTCACTAATACAATAACATAGCGTCAATGACACTTGGCTCACATTTGGTGTGATGTGGCAGGCCAGAGTGAGTATACATAACTAAGTTTACCCCTGGGAACATGCATACCAAGTTTTAAAGCAATCTGACAGGCAATTTCAGAAAAAAAATTTTGACTAATAATGGAAAAAAATTGCCCACGAAATAAAAATATGAAAGTTTCACCGCAATTTGAAGGCACTCAGGTAAGGTTGCCTAAGGTACATGCATACCAAGTTTCAAAGCAATCAGAAGAGTGAACGCAGAGAAAATGACTTTTTGACCAAAAATGTGAAAAATTGTCCCAAAAATACAAATATGAAAATTTCACAACAATTTTAACAAGTACGACAGAAGTTAATCCTAGGATCAACAATATGAAGTTTAAAGCAATCCAAAATGAACTTTGGAAGAAAATGATTTTTTTAACCAAAAATGTGAAAAATTGCTAAGTTATCCCTATATTTCACCACATTTTGAATAAACCTACAGAAGCCAACCCTAGGATCATACATACCAATTTCAAAGCATTGGGATGAGTACATTCAGAGTAGAAGACTTTTTATCAAAAACAGGAAGAATTGCCATAATACAACTACACAAATTTCACAACAATTTGAACAAATCTCAATGAGGTCACTATAAAGAACCTGCATACCACGTTTCAACCAAATCTGGACTCTGGCAATTTGCTAGATTTTCCCTTTTTGCATAGCAAGTTTCATTTGCATATTTTTGATACCGACATGTTCATTTGAACAAAGTCACATCTCCACTCCCGGGTGCACCTGCAAACCAAATACTAAGATGGTAGGTACTGTGATTTTGGAGTTTTTGATGTGGGCGGAAATACATCAGCACACACACAGTACTTATATACATACATACATACAAATATACAGACAGACAGACTTACAAACCCTACCGACTTACCATATAAGCTCTCTTTGGTACATATATATATACATACATTGTCTCATCAATATGCATAGTAAGTTTCATAAAATTCTGTAGTGTCCTTCCAGTCTTATGTCCCTAATTTGGAAAGTTGGTTCAATATGCAAATAAGAAACTAGCTACATGTAATGTAAAAATACTAAGAGAGTACTTTCAGTAATACTTTATTATAGTATCTTCAATGGACATAGCATGTTTTGTCAACTTTGATTACAGTCTATTTAGATATTTATCCCTAATTATGAGATTTTATTAGGTATGCAATTGCACTATTAGTTTATCTGAACATTATAACACAGATACTATGATGTATGTTTACATCATAGTATCTCCAGTGTACATAGCAATTTTCGTCACTTTTGACCAAGTCTGACTTGGTCAAAAGTCCAGATAATAACTTCAAATTAGTAATTTGCTGAAGGAAAAATGCTAAATGACTTTCAAATATGATACATCATAGTATCTCTAATGTACATAGCAAGTTTCATCAACTTTGATCAAGTCAATTCAGATAATGTCCCTAATTAGGAAAATTCATTCATATATGCAAATTTGCAAATTAACTTATTGTCATTCCCTAGTATCTTTTACTGCTGATATATCCTGGTGTGATCAACTTTTGTTTCAATTCTCATCACATTGATAATTGTATATATCTGTGACAATGTATATTTTTCCTACAATCATTTTTAAGATACAAGTTCATCTGAAACAGAAATCTACAAGTGTTGGAAGCACCATATGTGAGATATCCGAAAAAATTTTGAAAGGGATACCTGGGTATGCAAAAGACCTTTGAAGTCAGTAAGTCCATGGTCACTTGTGGTCCAATGCATGGCGTGGTCCGATGTACAGGTCCGTGTAGATGCCGTGTAGTATACATCTCGATCTCTATGTATACTACGGCAACTCCACAGACCTGTGGGTCGCTGTTTGTACCAGAAAAGTGTGTATACAGTGGTGAGCGCCATGGATCGAATCACAGGTGCCTGGAGTTGTCTGTGTACATGCATAGAGAGGTTTCACTTTACCCCTTCTTTCTATGCATGCATGTACACTGGCAACTCCATCTCCAGGCACCTGTGCATCGAATCATCTGCGACTGTGATAATGCATGGATGTAAAAAATAGATTTTTTACATCCATGGATAATGTAAGTCTGGTCGTTTGTAAGAATGATTAATTTGTGAAGCAGGCCAATATCACTTGCTTAATTCGTCGTAGTCAGAACAATCTTTTGAGATTTCTAGAAAGTAAAGGAGTATCTATACTTTAAAGGTTTACAGATTCTGAGCAGAGGCCGAGTCTTTACATCTCGGTGTCAACAGCCGAGAGCGACCTCCATGCCAGATCAGATCCATGCAGATGTAAGGCTTACAGCTGTAGCCCTGCGTACGATGCTGTGTGTTCCGCTACAGCTAATCGCCCCGCTCACCACAGCGGGGCGATTAGCTGTAGTGGAACACACAGCATCGTACGCAGGGCTATTACAGCTGTTGTTTACCTTACCTTCTCTCGTGCCTGTGAAGCACTTTCCTCGTCATCCCTGCTTTTTCGCTGTCTTTTCCAAGGTCGAGATGTCGACTGCCCGCTTTCCGAAAAGTTTGCCATGAAATCGAACTGAAAACCCAGTATTGGTGTTCTGTTGGGCCTCAATCTCAGATCAAACCCGGAATTAAATCGTTCTGTGAAACTTTACATCCGCGTACAGTGTACACAACAATAATGTGCTGATATCGAAGCAGTTACCTGGACGTGTTTCCGGTAGATTACATTTTTTACGCAGGGGAAGGAAGGTTGAATCGTGCCAGTCTAACAGGCGCAGTGTCAAACAAACGAGGATCCAACGTCGCCGAACGTTTCCTCAACGTCGTTGTATATCTGCACTGATTTGTATACAGTACCAGTTCAGAAAAAAAAAACAGTAGGGGAATGTTCACAGTTATTATTGTAGGGTGAAAACTTGCAAAGTAAGGTCTTTTTCAACAGTACAAAGTGGGTTCATTCCGTCTTTCAAAAATATCAAGTCCTTCAAGATATATATGCCAAACTGTGAAAGCTCATTAGATATGCAAATTATAAATTAGCTCACATGAAAATGGGAAATGACTTGTTATAACCTGGTATTATCATCAATGTACATATGTTTTGCCAACTGCGGTCAAGTAAATCCCAGTATTTATCCCTAAGTAGGCCCGGAAAGTTCATTAAATATGCAAACTGGGAATTGCCTGAAATGTTCTTATTAAATATGCAAATTGGGAATTGGCTGAAAGAAAAATGTTAAATTACTTTCAATATTGTTGAATCATAGTATCTTTAACGTACATAACAAGTTTCGTCAACTTTGGTCTGGTCAATACAGATAACTATCCCTAATTAAGAAAAGTCATCAAATATGCAAATTAGAAATTGGCTGACGTAAAAATGCTTAACCAATTTCATTAATGTTGTAATATAGTATCTTAAATATATTTAGCAAGATTCATCAACTTTGGTTAAGTCAATTCAGATATATATCCCTAATTAGAAATGTTCATTACATATGCAAATAAGAAATTGGCTGAAGTAAAACTAATTAATGACTTTCAATAATGTTAGATAATAGTATCTTCAATGTACATAGCAAGTTTCATCAACTTTTGTCGAGTCAATTCAGATATATAACTAATTAGGAAAGTTCATTAAATATGCAAATAAGAAATTGGCAGCAGTAAAATGCTTAATGACTTTCAATAATGTTATATCATAGTATCTTTAATGTAAGCAGCAAGTTTCATTTATTTTGGTCAAGTTAATTCAAATACAAATCCCTAATTTCAAAAGTTTATTTAATATGCAAATTGTGAGTTGGATGAAGTTAATGACTTTCAAGAATGTTGTATCATAGTATCTTAAATATATGTAGCAAGTTTCATCATCTTTGGTCTTGTCAATTCAGATATATATCCCTCATTAGGAAAGCATATTAGGAATTTGCTAATGTAAAAATGCTTAATGACTGTCAATAATGTTAATATCATAGTATCTTTAATAGTCGCGCCAGCGGCTTACTGACTACGCATGCGCTTATTCATAATATACTATGCGAGTAACCGGAAGTGTACCCTTCTTTCATGGGGGCCACCATGTTGTTGTTTTTTTGAGTACTCGTAAATAAACAAATACGAAACAAATTACTATTATATAACATGCCTTTATAAAATATACCTCTTTTATTAGCCAGTAAATGTTATTATGCACCTTGTCGCTGATACAAAATATCGTTAATATAGATAAAGGGAGAAAACTGTCGTGCATATGAACGGGGGCGTATGCAAAGAATGCTAGGATTGAATTATAGAAGAGCGCCCCCTGTGTCAATAATTAGATTCAAAAATTGCCAGTTTTTGGACGGAACGCTATAGTTTTCAGCTTGCAAGTGGAAGGTGGGCAGTTACCATTGCAATGATAATGATTGCATTATACGTCCCTTGTTTAACGCAATAGGCTGTTATCATTTTAAAAATTGCCAATTTTTGTCCAAAATTTTTACATGCTACAGAAAATCTATACCTGCCCTGCTGCTGCTAGGGGTTGACGTTGTGTACGTACGTGAACTGCTTTCATCAGAGGGAAACTGGGCATAGTTGTCATATAAACGTTTATGAAGTAACAATTACAGTTTATCATGAATCAATACAAATAACATTGCCAATCTTAACCCCTGGCGCGACACCAAGGGCTGAGCCCTATATAATATTATACATACCAAGTTTCGTCAATTTTAATCTGGCCAATTCAGATATATATCTCTAATTAGGAAAGTTTATTAAATATGCAAATTAGCAATTATCTTTCATGTCAACCCTTAATATCTTTCACGGCTCATACATCTTGGTGTGATCAACATTTGTAGCAAATCTCATCAGATAGTGTTCAGTCATTCTCAATATATATCGGTTTTTCCTAAAATCATTAATTGTGCAAATGAGCAAAATGTAAGCAAGGGACACCCGCCAAAAATTAATCAACTCTTGCCATTTGCAAACTGAATCCATGTACCAGATTTGATTCTGATCTGATGAGCCGTTTCTGAGATATCGAGCACACAAAGAGACAGAGACAGACAGATAGACAGACATATGCTCACGTGTATGAACACGAGAGCAAAAAAGTCCAGCTTGTCAATACGGTACTTGGCATGTACATGCGTAAACTGTATTGTTATTGTTGACAGGAAAATTCTGATCTGGACCAGAATTCAAATGTAAACAATAACAATTCATTTTACATATATCGATGCTGTTTACAATCTAAATACTGGGTGTTTCAACATTCTCCAGGGAGTAGAATAGAAAATAAAGATAATTGAAAAATTATCAAAAGTTAGTATTACTTGCCTCGGGGAAGTATGGTTACCCTCCACAGGTATGGTATTTCTGTGTCACAGTGTACATTCTCTGTTGTGGTCTACACAAGTATTATCACTCTGTATTACATTACATTCCGATATATAGGTTTTATGAAATATTTATTTCCTTTCTATTCTCACTCATAACATTGGACAAATACACAGGCAGCTACAACACAGTTATGTTTTTGAACATTTATTTGAAATACTCATATGAATAGCTACATTTCTGACTTTAAGTTGACAAAAAAAGATACATAGTACTGAGAGCAAAAATGCAGCATTGCAGAGTTGAGTTTTGCCTGCTATCTCAAGTACTGTTACAAGGAGTTAGGTAAGTTGCAATAGCAACAAGCCCAGCTGACTTATTAAAATATCCATAGCAGGGAGCAGATAGCTTGCTTGCAGCAGATTAAATCTGTGTTTGAAATGAGGCAGTACATTTCAGTCACTCTCTGTTTTGTCCCACCTATGATCCAATTTCCATTCAAACGTTCACTCGAAATTGAGCTCAAATAAACTCTATGAAAGTATTTTGTTTGGAAAATTGAACATTATAATTACATAAAAGTGTTAAAATGAAAGATCTTTAGTATGAAAATACTGTCCAAATATTGAGAATTCAGAGTGTAATGAATGGAGCCGCCTTTCGAATTACAAGAAATTACTCTACACAAAGCATATCAAATACAAGCTAGAGCTGAGTGAACGGTCAAATTTGAATA
>LD366343.1:53333-74474 GCA_001465055.1 Ptychodera flava | reverse complement strand
ATTATTACAAATGGAGGACAAGTAAAATTTTTGAGAGGACAAGTGAAATTGAAAATCTACTTGTCCGACGGACAAGTGAACTGGAAAAAAAATTGTCAAGCCCTGCAGTGTGTACGCAGGTGCACCGCACTTTGCCGATACTATACTGAAATTTTAGTTTCGATCTTTAGTTCCCGAGAAGGGGACTATTTTGGTTCTCTCTGAAGAAAAAGGCCGTAGATTATTAATTTGTTCTTTCCTCATTGATGGTGTTCCGGACTTTGGAAAAGTTGGTTTTTATACTGGTTTGTATTTCGGACCGCTGACTTCGAGGGTCTATGGTATTTCCGAGGCAGCGTAATTTTGCATCCAGTTTAATGCAGTTGTTCATTCTATAAATGCGTGTTGCTGTTTTACGGCATAGAAAAAGGGTTGAGAACGAAGTTTTTTTGACTTTTTGGAAAAGTTCTCTGTAATTGTTAAACTTAAAATCTACATTAATCAGACATATTTCATAATCATTTAGTAAAAGTTGTAATCACACAAAAATAAATTCAAAAAAAATTCTGAAGTTCAAATTAAAAAAAAATATAAAAAAATATTTTGTTAAATTTAAATCAAGTTCTAAAATGTCACAGGTATCGTTTGATTGTTTACAGGTATTGTTGTTTATTTGTTTACCTTGTAAACATAAATCTAAATAATTTTTTTCATATATGCAAAGTAATATATGATGGAATATGATTATCATATTTCTGTTGATGTTCACAATACATAATGCATACAGTGATCAATGTCACAGGTATCATTTGATTGTTTACAGGTATTGTTTATTTGTTTACCTTGTAAACAGCATTCTAAATAATATTTTTCATTTATAAAAATTGAAAACCATTGAACATTTCATCAGCAATATCCACAAAAAATTCATCAATTTTCAATAAGAAATGCTTGAGTTATTGCAAAAAGCACTAGAAATTGCAATTCTAGTTTCCTCAAACAATGTTCAATATGGGGTCACCTGGTTGTAATGATAACTACAGGTGTCTACCATGGCATAATTTCTAAATAGGAAGCTGATTTTTTTAAATTCAACAGGACATATCTCTGCACGTACTGAACCAATTTTCATCAAACAAAATGCCATCAATTCGTCTTGAAGAGAACTTTCTTTTGATATGTAATTTATCATTATTGAAGCTATCTATCAATTTCATGTAAAATCCCTATTATTAGTATGATATTTGCTGTAACTATACTATGACGACATTTATATTTTAACAGAACAGGTGAGAAATTCAACACATTTTAGTTCATTTGAAGGTACAATTTTACGAAGATAACTGAGAATACAATTGCCAAAATGGATATTATTTGGTTGCATGTGTATGAGAGTGGAGAATTAAATGTTACATCTGTGAAGATTCTAACAGATAATGGTATATGAAGGAAGTGACCATATTAGAATCAAGCAGCTGTTTATTAAAGGCTAGAATAAAAAAGTTTCCAGTAAAATACCCCAAAAAGTAGGGTAGGCAGGTTTGGTAATTTTTTTTTTTCATTTTTATTTTGGTGGCTGAGACCCAAAAAATATAGTAAAAGGTAGAGAATTTACTTGAATTTGAAAATGCAAAAAATGTCCAGGATAAGTTGGGTTACCCGAAACACATTTTTTTTTTATTTAGCCTTATTAACTTGTTGATTCTATGGAATGCAGTCCCATTCATTAGTTCATAATACTTATACACAAATCCCTCAGTTACTCCAGCTTAAAAGACTTATTTAAATGTGTAAATCCATGAAAATGCAGAAAGATTCATCTCATTGGCTTTTTTTTTTAATGAAGAGTTAATTAAACATGGTGACAAACTGCAAATTGAAAGTTTGCTGGCCAGTAAGAACATATTACAATTCAACATTCATTGAAATTCCTGATATCAAATATAAAAATGTAAATGAAACTAATCAGCATATTAAAGCCACTTTCAGATGCTTAACATAATTTATTATAAATTTCTGACACTATACGGCATAAGGTTCACTGTTGTTCAAGCCTGATTTTCTTTCTATTGGTTTCTTATTATATTTCATATTCCAACTTTTCTGTGAGAGATTTTAAAATATCATACATTTTGACCATCAATACATATGTGGAGCAGTACTTTAATTTGGATATTAATTTTTCTATTCCTAATTTCTTAAAATATATTTTTCATATCAGTCAAAATGCAAAAATATTCATAGTGATTAAAAAATTCACAGAAATGCAACAAATTGTACACAAAAGTTTGAGATTAATTTATTTGACTCTTTTGTCCACTCACTTATTAAGTATGGGCTCTGTCTCTTTGAAATATTTTTGGTATTAGGTCAGAATGACAGATTGGAACCCTGATTCTCACACTTTTGTTAAATAGGTCATATCTGCTCACATAAACCAAATAAATAATATTTTCAACAATTTTCCGTTTATTTTCGAAAGGGTCAGTTTTTGTTATTTGGGTGCACTGAATGCACAATCCAGGAATAAAATACAGCGATGCAATAGTAATGATGTTTTGGCCTTGACCATGGCGAATGAAGGTCAACATGCATTGCTGGTTCATTTTATTTGAGATAGAATTTGAAGAAATGCAGCAATATTTGTTCCCAGTGACAATATCAGTTTTCAACATAAAACATGCCACACAGGAAACTTTAAAGGCAAGAAAAATTACGTTATAAAATTAATGTTTAGGTAGTACACATACATTATCATGTTAACAATTTCATTATGATAATATGCGTTATATAACATAATGCAGCAAATAACACAGGGCAGTCAGCAGCTAGCAGCTGGTTGATTATGCATTGCGAAGCGTTGACTGGCTTTTGTATTACGTCATTGAAAAGTAGTGCGGTTGTCTGTGTCCGACGTCGACACATGCTTCCATTATCTCCGTCACGTCTGGGAAAATATGTATAACTTACTCAATTATAACAGCTATGCGCTGGGAATTACATAACATGAAACAAACATAACATTATTTGTCAATCATGTCACCGTAAGCATAAATTCATACGAAATGTGGTCGATTTACCTCGCATGGCCGGCCTTGACTGTCCATGATATGCTATGGAGGGCACGGTCACAAGAGTTCATTTTAAGGTCATCGAACAAACAATCGTTTGTGCTTTCTCTGGGAAAAATTAGTGCGCCGGCTTTACAACCAAAAGCGCGTTGAAAAAGTACGAAAGTCGTTGCAAATACCAAATGTCAGCCTAAATTCTCCACTTTCTGTGTTTACATTGCTCAAAATCGTGAAATTTAGGGTAGAATATGTCGTCTCGTTGCGGAATGCTACATGGCGCGCTCTTCAAGCTGTTATGTAACAGCCATAGCAATCCAGTTTACACACTTACCCGTTTTCGAGTCTTGACCTCCATTTTTCTGAGGGTCACCGACGAATTCTATGGTAGAATCCTTCCCAACAACCCACTTGTACATTTTCGAGGTTTGTGAGACTTAAATTTCAGAATTTCTTCTCAAAATTCGCGGATTTCTAGGACTTCCTGTTCGCTAATGTTGACAGGCATGATGACTTCATCGCTAAACATGTTCGTTTTATCTTGCCTCCACTGCAACACAGGCATGAAGGGCCTCCTATCTTCCTCTTGAACCTTATCATTACAGTCCACAACAAATGTGATTGTACCACATAAGGTTAACTGCACTTCAAAATGATAACAAATTATAAAGCTTAGAGTGCTGTGATATCATGAATTATTTTATGGCTTGTTTCAAATAAATCTCTGAACTCATTGCAATCGAATTTTTTTCTTGTAATTGCATTTTATCACCAAGCTAAAGGTACCAAGGGAGATTTGACCTGAAATGAACTATATGATGTAGCCAGTTGTTAGACTTCGTAAACATTCATCGTTGCACAAGATGCGATGACAAAGAGAAGGTTCGTTCATATTGTTTCTCTATTTTATCTTGATTATCTTAATCAGTACCTTATGTCTGTCATCGCCATCTGGGATACAGAGCATCACAAATGAATTCAACCTCAGTTGAACATACGGTCAACGCTCCGAAACGTATTTTTGGAAGTGCAGCTTGGTGGTTGGGGTACAGCTCCTCAACAAAGAATGCTTGTATTATAAATCAATACCATACGGTTGTCCTATTGAAAGAAAGATCGTTTCTCTTAATACAGGGATCAAATCTGTACGACATCTAGTTAGAAAAAATTGAACGGTTCTCGAGAGTTTTGCAATATTCTGGAGTCAATCTCTACATTTCTCTGTCATCAATTTTAATGTACAAATTTAATTTTATGCTGATGAGTTGCAGCAATGCGATTCAATGATTTTTTCATGACAAATTCCCTTTATGATAAGTTATTGCATCATTTAGTACCTGTCCAACATTTAATGTGATCGTTACACCTTGTTGCGCAATAACACTGAGAGCTGGGGTGTGGTATGCAATAAGAAAAAAACTGACTTAAACTAATATTAGGAGAAATACTTAGTGAACACTTTATGCATTTTATATGTTAATTTTCTTTCAATAAAATCTGGTTAACCTGATTTTATTATTTTCAGTGTTGAAGTTCCTTTCTAATTTTAATATTTAAGAAGACAACTGAAATAAATATAATTGATCATAAATCAAATCGACATTTGATCTTTATCTTTTTAAGACAATATTTTAATTCCAATTATCTGTAGCAGAAAATAAAAATCCCACTTTTGTACACATTTTTTTTAATTTCTCGTTGTAATCTATCGTTGATAAAATGTGAAAATGTGTACTTGTAATGTATACCTGCTATACTGTGCAGTTCAATCTAACATAATGAATGATGATGTCACTCCAGTTAAATTGATAAAAGATGAGACATTTTATTCATAAGGTTAATCTAGAGTAGTTAAAACATTAAAATGCATCGGGGTTAAAACATGACCATACCATTGTGTCAGTCTTAGAGTCTTGTGTGAAAATACAGAGCTGAAATTTTCTGATAACATCAAAAGTGACTGATTTGTTCATAATACCACAAGTCTTTAGAAAAATATATGTATAGATTTGTGCTTTACTTACATTGTCACAATAAACAAGCATCTATGCCAAGGTCAGTGGCTGAAATATGTTTTAAAACATCAATACTGTTCAGTGTATTTGTATGAAGTCAAAAGATCAAGTTTACCTAACTTGATAAAGGTCAACCTATGTCAGCCAAGATCAACCTGTATCAGTCAGCATCAACCTGTGTCTGACAAGGTCAACCTGGTCAACCAAGGTCTACCCATGTTTGCCAAGGTCACGCTTAAAATATCACTGGTAACAATGACATCATTCGCAAAGTACTTTAATTATAAACACAGATTATATTAAACCAATTTAAAAATAGAAAATACTGCCATAAGGCACCCTCTATTCTTTGGCTCTTTGCCAGTAGAATACAATATGTTAGGGGCATCCAAACAGCTGAATTTGGAAATTTTAACCATAGTTCTTTACATATGTAAATATGCCATAGTAGCACATTTTTATTAACATTAAATTTTACGAGGGAAACATGTAGCTGTCCATAACTGTTTCCTCTTGGTATCCCCCACTACGATGTGAAAATTATCCCTCCCTTCTGTAAATTTTCCCCCTTGTCATTCCAAACTTTCTTTTATCACCACCAAAAACTCCCACTGCCCTATTCCCTCTACTAGTACTTCTTAAAACTGTCTCTTTATCACATGCTGGCAAATTTTCAAAAGCAACAGAATCATACTCTCCATCTCAGCATCTGCTCATTTAGCCTTTTTTCAAGATTCCCGCTCATTGTTTTTACCCAGCAGTATACCCTCCCGCAATCTGACAAATTACGATATGAACAGCTTTAAGCACAAACAGCTTTGTTGGGTGCCATTGATATGTTTTGAAATGATACCAATCCTAAAAACTAACCTTTTATCTGAACTCTTTCAAGGTTTAATTTGGTGTGACTCGTAAGGTTTGTCCCTTATAAATGGTAATACTCTGGAATAAAAAGGACGCAATGCGTTCTACACACTCAGTACACCCAAATAATCACGTGATGCCGGTACAAACAAGCCCACATGTGTACTAACGTGTATGGAAATACACGTACATCTATGCGCGTTTGCGCACATGGCTTTGTTTGTACCGTGGTCGATCCGAATTCCGGGTTTGGCCTATTGATTTCAGGTATTAGGATCCTACACTGAAACTTTTACACAAATATCAATAATTCCATGTCAAATATTCAGTGATATTTTAACAGAGTAAATATTCTTTCAGAGATCAGAAAAGTACAAAATCAAGCAGGCATTCAATAAACAATGAGCATAACAAAGCTTGACAAAATCACTTTGTTGTGTTTCCTCTTTATCTGTACTTAAGAGAGGAGACACAAGTTATCTAACCTGAACTGCAAAATTGACATTTCTGAAAAAAAAACAACTCTGGAACTTGCTTTTAGGACTCACAAATAACAAAGAACAAAATCAGGGAGCAAAACAAATACACATCTTCTCAATGTGAAATCATTTAAAATTATATATTTTACAGTAAATAAGGGTCAAATCCTTTCCACGGAAGATAAAATTCTGTAAATGACAGAGACAGCTACATTATACCAGTTATTACATTTACACAACTTTACAGAATATTCTATTTTATTAATTTAGCCACATATTCATTATGAATACGCTATTTTCAGTGCTTTTACCAGCCTTCATGAAGATCATGTCCATGCTTACCGGAATTTTATCTCATTAGAAATGTCAAGATTTGGAATAATTTGTAGGATCTGCTACAGCCATACACCTAATGATCATTAGTAAATTATACATTATTCATATTGACATCACGGTCACTCCAAACTCCGGACAACCAGAAAGTGAATGTCACTTTAGGCAAGCAAAGTGAAGTGAGACAGGGTAGTCTGATATGGTTAGAATCAAACAAACAAATTTTCAAAATTTGTATGAAATACTGATAATCAATGCAACTCAAGGAGAGAATTCAACAATAAACAATAAGGATATAAAATGCTTTGAGTATATGCAACTCATACTTTTAAAAGTGCTTTTTTACATCATTTATATATCAATAGGCACAGTTGCTAAGCAATATTTAAATATACAATCATTATTCACAGTATGTACATGGACATGTGATTCAGTACTTACACATGATTGGTTAAACATATAAACCACTCTTTGTATGATTGGCTGATAGCTTTATGTTCAATCAGCTGATACTTTTGGTGTTTTTTATACCCAAACCTGAGGTTTAATAGGCTAAGCTTACATGAAGTAAACAAACACAAATAATTGTGTCCACCAAGCTTTAATTGACCTGTTTTCATTTTCAGCCATTGGATTGATATGTTCAAATTTGATTGTTAATCCATTTATTTTGGTTCTTGTTCTGCTTCTTTCATCTTCTTCTCAGCAGCTGTTTGTTTTTGTCTCATCTCTGTCGCTTCCTTGGCTTCTGATGCATTGTCGACATAGGTCTGTTGATGAAAAGAGAAAATACACTATCTATAATCTCTATTATCCTTGAATGTGACAATTACACATATAAAATGTGACAAAATGTTGGTCAAAGAATGTCTAAAAATGCCATGAAGTTTAAAATCAGTATTGTTTTACAAGAAATAAGTCTAATAATTATTTTGCAAGAGAGAATTATTTAAGATGAGCAAATGTTTAGCTCATACTGATATAGCAAAATACGGTATACATGCTTTTACGACATTTTCTACTGAATACATCTGAAAAAGCACTGAATATTTTCTCTGTTTTCACTGATTGTAACATAGCATGGAGTTTACCAACTGAAGACAATGTACTTTATCAGAAGTTTCAATTTTGAAATGTAAGTCAACTTTAAAGTTAATATTCTCACTGAATAATAATTCATCAAATCTATCCAACAGTTCAAAATGCAATATAGAGAAAGAAAAATTCACAATTTTCGTAAGTAAATTACTTAAGGTAGTTTGTGCCTTGAAAATGAATAATTAGACTTTTGCTCAAACTTGCATAAAGTAAACATTAAATTATTCTCTTTCAAAACAAAAAATAAACTCAGAGGTCACTGTGTAAATTTTGGTACCAGAGAAACGAATTACCAGATATTTACCAATATAATATTTGAAATTCAAAATGGCTGCTATCCCTGAGTTATCTCTATGGAAGCAGATAAAATTCCCAATTTTCATGAAACTAAGTGTGTAAAAGCTTTACTTACTCCATAAGCTTAATAATGAGCCCCCACAAGTGATAGGCCAAAAGGAATATTGAAAAATTTTGAAAGTCTAAATATTTGTCCGCAAGGCGTATTCTACCTAAAATGTAGAAACTTTACTGATACTAGAGCTGAAGTCTTACACTTGGAAAGCAGAAAATAAAGCAGCTACAGGAAAGTTGTCAGTAGGTCACCTTTTTTATTTAACTTACCATCAAATCCATACTCATGAAGTAAGGTTTTGTCACTCCATCATTCATTTCACAATCTTCACAGAAACAAATGAATATTGTATCAATTGTCATCTGGAAAGAAATAAACAATAGATTTGGAGTGTATTCTAATCATTAAACACAATTTTCAGTCATTGAAATTTCAACCCGGTGACCAAAATAATTTTACAATTCTTCACAAAAATGATCGTTTAATTAAGCTATATTCCTTGACCCTTTAAATTTATCACACCAATGCCAATGCCACCACCCACATAATTTGTATGGAGTTGTTCAAAGCAATAATGGCCTCTTTGTGACCACATACCTTTTACAAGGTATAAATTATTTGAAGTAATGTTTCTCACTTCTTGATACAAGGTTTTTCTGAAAATGCATTTGGAATTCAATCAAATGAAATTATAAGTTGAGAATGTGACCAATGGTAAGATTGTAATTATGGTCAAATGTTGATGACAGTTTATGTTTTTGTTGTGTCAAAGAAGATTTTAAATTAAAGGGACAATAGACTTCACTTCTGATAATATTTTTATCATTTTTCTCCAGAAAACGTACATTCTCTTCTTCTCCACCCAACGTAGAGTATTTTACAAGCTATGTATTAGCCTTGCAAACACAACACAGTGTATACTATTTATGTTATGTTGTTGTCAACAAATGAATTTTACTCAAGACTAAAATTCAGTTATCAACAATGCCATTGGAAATTACACACATACTGGCTGTTGGCAGGTTGACACATTGTTTTGACGTTGTTTTTGGAGTAGAAAAAAAAACTGCATGAAACAAACAGAACAATCAAATTAAGCATCACCTGACTTTCTCATATTGCAAAGTCTCACAAGATCAGCAGCCTCAATAGACCAAAAACCCTTTTGCAGAAATTTTTTGAGTTTCACAATAACCATAAACTTATCAGCACATGAGTGGTCAACAAACTATTTTACCACAGAAAGGTACACAAACATCTGTAAAGGCGACAAAGGTCCTCATAAGCATGGCTAACACTCACTCATGTCAAAAACAATGGAAAATATATCAAAGTTACGGCAGAAAGCTAGAAAGATTGAAGTTTGTTTACCTCATAGACTGACAAGAAAGTATGGCTGATGATGAAAGCAAAGACACAGGCCAGTGCGATCGGTATTGCTTCGTAATGGACATCTTCAAGATCCTGGCAGCAATGTGTAAAAATTGCAACAGTTGTGATTTTAGCAACTCAATATAGAATTTGAAAGTTACAGGATGGAAAAATTCTGAGACATCAATTAGAAAAATGATGGAGAAGGGTATTTGTTCGTAAACAATTATTAATATAAGGTTGTAATTTACTGATGTGTAGAAAAGAACATTTAGTGTGTACAAAGAGACATCCAATGCACTCTGAAACTAAAAAGGATAACGGCTATGGAGAGCCATTTCAGTTTTCAAATGAAACCTAACCAACCAATGATCTGATGTCATTTATTAATTCGCTCATTCATGCAGTCATTCCTACACAAACTATGTTTCATTACGACCCACCTTAAAGAATACTTCAACGCCAATAACAGCAGTTGCAGCGACCACTGCAAGCTTTCCAAGGAACAGACAGAAATCGCCGACAGAGTTGATGGCTGCGACTCTGAGGGCGTTAGCTACAATAACCACAAACGCTCTCTGAGCAGCTTTGCAGAAATTGTATCCGTGAATTGCTGTGAAAAAAAACACAGAAATTGACTGACAAACAATCTATGGTCAAGTTTTATCCCTCAAACTGTGATTTCAAAGAGATGATGAAAATCAGAGTGACAAATTCACAGCTGTATCAATTTGGGTCACATGACAGACATGTGATGGTCATGTGACTGAAAGGTCTTCAGCTGCACATAGATCCAGTATACATGCCCCGGGATACATGCACAGTTACAACCCAACCATGGCAGCTTATGCCATTCTGTACAATACTTGTATACTTGTACAAACGGGATTAAGGAATTTTAAGACTGCAAACCCAGAGGCAAATGGAGGATACCATACCAGTAGGTTTAAAGGCAGACTGTGTTCTGGGCCATTAGGCACAATGTTTAACTTGTAAAGAAGTTAGCTCATCAGGGATGAACATCAACACAACCTTTTACCTTTATACATACAGCTGTAACAACATTGAGAAATTCCTAGAAAGGTTTAGTGCACACACAGATTCAGAATATGTCCTTCTCTTTATTTGATTTTACCATTGACTGCACTATGCACTTCTAGCCCTGGCAAGTACACTGTCTTGCAGTGCATTAGACTGACTGACCAAGTTTGCATAATGACATATCCCCTAGGCAATTTCTATACTGAACTGTGTCAAAATTGATAAGTTACAAACATAAACTGTCTGTGTATGGGGGTAGGGGTTCTAGAGAGCAGAACCCATGGCCTCTTGGCAATACACATTTGCATGAAACCCACAATACACATTTACATAAAACAAATACAAATGAATTCAGTTGTTGCAAATTAACATTTCACTTACCAATCTCTATGTATGCATTTCTGTTTATAAACTTCAAGAACTTTTCAAAACACCAGAGACAACACTGCAGACACTTCAACAGAAACTGAAGGATTTTGTTTTCTGCACCTTGCAGTCTGTAAAAAAAGCAAAAGAAAATACGTTAAATTCAAAATATCCAACAATATCTTGCTTGTATTTTATAAAAATGTAATGTACCTGCGTTTACTTGTATTTCTGAAATTTGAAGGTGACACAGAAAACATGATCAAGAAATACTAGTGATAAGTTGGAGTTCTCTTTTCACTGACAAAATAACCACTCAAGATGGCTTGATAGACTAGATTTTTCACAGCCCCTTGAATGTGGCCCTCAATATCTCCTTCCAAGAGTAAAAGTTCAGAGGAGCCTTGCTCTGAGTGGCCTGGCCTTGCTGTTGAGGTTTTTGTACATATTTGCCTTGGGAGCCGCCTATGCTAGACTCGTTATGATACATTTGTGTAGGTCAAAGATCAGGCACTAACAATTAAGTCATATTAGGTTGTGAGAGAGTCCAGGATGACATCGTAATGCTTTTAAAATCCACTTTTGTCTGTAATTTTTTTTCACTTTATGTTCTTATTGGTGGCCAATTATCAGTTTGCAGGAAATGTAAATTTTGAAGATATATTCAGCAGATCCAATGAAATCTACAACATCATTTCAAAAAGATTTTCTGCTTTGATATATATTGAAACAGTGTGTCCACCACTTTGTTTCCATCATATCTACTGAACAAAACAAAGATTATTCAGGGTACCCATGATACCTGTGTATATTTCTACCCATGACACAATAATGCTAGTAATAAGTCAGCTACTAAGGTGCTTTAATAAATGAGAGGTCAAAGTTGAACTTACTTGGCCTGAATGTAGGAGAGAATGATTCTTGCAAGTTGAACCAATGCAATCAAAAATGAACCAAATGCAACTGAACCAAGATGATACCTGCAATGTAAAACTTACACTTTCATTTCAAAATTCAAAATTTATGCACATACAGTCAAATCTGTCATAGTGGTCACCCTTACAAGCCGGTGCACCTCATATAGTGGTCACTTTGTGGCAGTCCTATATATAACATTTTACATGTTAGAGGCCGTCTATGGAACAGCCACCTCTTTTATGTGATTAGTTCCCCCATGTTATATTGCTCCAACTTGGTACAAAACCTGTGTTAGCACATCTGACTCTGAACAATCCTGAAAACAAAATCTTAGTCTGAGAGTGAGAAATTACTCTATTTTGACCAATTTTTATTAAGCTGCATCACAATTGTTTCAGAAATTAAAGCAAGTTTTATGATTTTCAAACACTTATGATATTGAATTTTATTATTACTGTACTGAGTCTTTCCCTAAATTCACCATCTGCACCGAACGTAATGCCACACCCACCCTCTATAGAAAGATCATCTCCATGTAGTGGTCACTTTTCCTTGGTCCCTTGGGTGAGTCCACTACACACAGGTTTGACTGTTCTGACCATAACAACTTAACAGTTCTCTGAATTTCTCACTATTTTTCCTTCAAAGTAGTCATCATAACTTCAAGTTGTCCAAGGGCAGACAGAAAATAATAACTTTATTATAATGGCTTTATTTTAGCATTTTGCTACAAGAGAAAAATTCTGTTAAGTGAGGTTTGGTTTCTTGAATTTCAGAAATGGAAAAATGTGTATAAACTTTAAAAGTTAGAAACACATTTAATAAAGAAACAAGTTGTACAAGATTTGAATCATAAAAATACAAAGCCTAACCTCAGTACTCTGTACATGCTGGTAAGAATTGGAAAGGTTGGCATGTTTTTCTTGTCTCTTGTGAAATACCACATTGCAACAGCGCCAGCTATGGTGATTTCTTGACAGGCCCATAGGAATGCTGATCCCCATAGAAGACCAAACAGATGATACCAGAAAAAATACTGCAGAGAATAAACATTTGAACCGTTAGAACTGTGCATCTTTCCCTGTTTGGTGAGGGTGCTCTTTCCAAGGTTGAGTGAAATATGCTTCCAAGGTCTGGCAAACGTAAATTGCTGTGAATTCATCATGGCATAGGTGGTGATGCAGAATGCTGGAAATCCCATGATATAAATAATGTTGTTCAAAGTTGTTATGAAATTTTGTTTTCTCTTGAATGTAATCATACAGAGTATTGTAACACAAGGCTCAAGGACACAGCAGAGTCCAAAGTTCATTTCCAAATTTAATATGAAATATGATTTCATTCAATATGAAATAACAAGGTAATTTCTTGGATGCTGATTTTACATATGATTGGACTAAATCTAAAGATTAAATGTACACCATTATCTGAAATGATACTTTTAATGATGGATTCATAATTCTTGTTACATCTTGACATTTTTACCTCTCAATTACATTGCAATCTTGACTTCTGATAAAATTCTAATAATATGTCGGTACACTGTCCAATCTTCAACAAAATTTCAACAGACTACTTACGGTGACCTCCTTATCCTCCACATATTCTACAAAACCAGTGTCTGAATCAACTTGCGGTTGTCCAGCCGTTGCTAAGTACAGATAAACAAACAACCAATAGCCAGCCAGGATAGCAACGGTGAGAAATGTCTGAAAGTATCAGAAACAAAACCATGAAGATAATATAATATTTATCAACTTTTCTTCAAAGTTACAAAATGTAAATCTATGTAAATCTATGAATAAATAATCATCTCCTTTTCACCTGTGCAGTTGTAATTATTGTCTTTCATAAAAACTACATAAAACAAAAATACCAGTCTACAAAACATGTTGAATCAAATGGAGAACATACGTACACTGCAAAAGTATTTGAAAATCAAGTAGTTTTCCAAACTGAGTTCTCTATTAAATACTGCTTGCTGTGATATATGGTAATAACCCGTTCAACTTTTAGAATTTTCACAATAGTATGAGTTTTCACATAAGATTTCAAGTCTTAGACCAAAGTAACTAAATTCTGTGTTTTGTGTCTGTGCATGAGGTTTTGGTTGTCAGAGAAAAATTCAACAAACTTGTCTTTAAAAATGTTCCTTCCTTGGTTATCATTATTTACAGTAGCTTAAGGAGTCTGAAACTAGGGCTATTCTCTACGTGATTGGCTGTTTGAAAAAAAATTCAAAAAAGAACAGTCAGTTCAGACAACCAGGTGGCTAAAAGTTCCTTAGATGTTGCAAATCATTCCAATTTTGTTGGTAAAAGTACATTAAATATTTGTTTTCTGATTTGAATTTCAAAAGTTACTTACCCAGAATGGTTGTATCAGTAAAAATGGTGAATATGCAATGGCTTTACCAGCTTCTGTAAAGAGCGCCACCACAAGACCAATTCGTTTTCGCATCACCAATAAGATCAATAACAATATCAACTGTGAAAAAAACAGTGAGAATTTAGAAACGACAGATATACACTGATAATTCATTAATTAAATTGATTATCATATCAACCGTTTTTCGTGATGATTTTTATCAGAAATTTGTGCTCGTTATATAATTACAAGGTATACAAATAGTATGTCATTTATGGTGGTTTTGTATTGAGCGCGTGGTTTTAACTCTAAAACAATAATCAGCAAGGTTCAACCACAACACAATTATCAAATTTTTTGAATAAACAAAACATTCAGGAAGTAAATTGTGTAATGCAGACAAACTTTCTTGAAAATAAGGTCTGTGTTATGAGTGACCATTCAAGCAAAGATCAACAGCTGATGAGAAGAAATCAAATGATATGAAACTAACCGTGACACCAGATGCTACAGAGGCATATATCAGCCATGTCTTTACATTCTCTTTGTCAGAATCCAATCTCACTGAAAAGAAAATATACAAACATAACATATTATTAAGACGTGACATTAATACTCTGCTTTCTTCCATTGTAATTTTTTTTCCATAAGTCTAAAAGAAGGTACATGTGTGTCTGTATGTGTATATTGCATGTGTAACAAATGTTTGTTAAAGACATAGCAGCTGTCACTTTTAATGATTTTTTTTCGCTACTTTTGTATTCTACGTCAATTGTAAATTCTTCTTCTACTCAAAGCATGTTGAATCACCCACTACCAGTATTTTGCTTGTCAGTACAGTAAGTATACGTCTTAATTGCACTGTTATTGTTTACATTTGAATTCTTGTCAGGACCAGAATTTACATGTCAACAATAACGAGACTTAAGGCACATGTACAGGCAGATCTAACTGGTGGAATAGAACAGGAAAATGCAGTTGACATTAAAAACAAAAAATTGTGCAAAGTTGTCAGATGTTTATAATACAGCTACTGGCTCTTTAGCTGTTTTACAAATGTAGGTATGATTATTTCCATGATGCATTGCAGTTTAAGGCATGTGTATCATTGCTGTGTATGCTGCTAATGTATTTATTTGATGTCTTGATCTGTTCACTCCTAGTTCCCTGTAAACAGGTCCACATTCACCATCAATAACAATGGATTAAGGCCAAACCATGTTGGTGAAAAGGGTAAAACTTACGGTCAGAAGGAATTTCCTTCAATTTCTGGTCAGCGTCATACCAGAGATACCACAGGAATGCTGTGCCAGCCAGACTTCCAACAACAAAGATGATAATGACAACGTAGATTATGATTTTCGCAAAGAACCTCATGATAACAGTCATCACAAGTGCCAATCCTGAAAGATAATGTTTAGCAGTATTAAGAATCAAGGCCAACGTGAGAGGGCGCTTTCCAAGAGACAAGCTGGTAAAACGCTGAGGGAAGATAGTATCAGGTTTTGCACATTCAGAGAAATTGCCTTTTTTAGATTACCCCTAGACTCCACTGTACCTGGCAATAGTTTCTTTCTAGCACTTACACCACATGTTCCATATGATAGCTAAATGATGATCATAGCCAGAGCAAGTTAACAATTTGTTGCCTGCCCAAGGGATGATGCTCATGACAGTAATATTGCTGATGCGTAAGCTGAAGTTGAGGGTGTAATCAATATTACCAATTCATATCAATGGGTTTTAGAACTGAGCATTCATGCTATGCAAAAGTAGACCTGTATACAGGCAAATATGGATGTAAGTGTTGACCTAGGTGATATCATTTTCACAGCAAATCAAGAACTGTTGATGTTGGTGTCTGTGGTTCACCTTGTACTGGTAACTACATTTGTTATCTATACTTGATAAAATAGATGACATATAAAGGAGATGAAATTATTGTCTTACCGACTGAGATGGCACACAGATACACAATCTGAAGCCAGGTCTTCTCAATGTCACTCATTATTTTCTAAAAATGAACAACAGTACAGCCGTGTTTCATTCATGTATTACTTTCAAGACACAAATTAATCTTCATTAAAGAGTCTTTTGTAAAACGAAATTACAGTAAATTTAATGGAAAATTGATAATTTTCTGCAAGAAAGCATGTCAGCTGGACACATCACAACGTCTGTGTCATTCGTATGAAAGAAAAGCAAGTTATCTTTTCATTGATATAATAAGTCTATCTAACCAGTCATTTCAGGAAGTATCCCCACAGAATTTTAGTTGAAATTAATGTTGGAAAGCAGATGCACTCCTGTCAACCTTCAAGTCTCACTGGAAAGTTACACTCTAAAACTGATTTCTTTTCATTTTGTGTCGCAGAATGGTTCGTGAAATTTACAACCACTGAATCAGGATCAACAGAATGAAAAAGGTTAAGCTTTCACCATCTCTAATACAGATGAACAAAAGAATTTTTTCAAAAAAATGATAAATTGAAAAGAACGCGACCCTAGGCTTTAATTTGTGAATTACTCTGAGTAAAAATCAAATACCTTAATAAGATCAGCATTTAAAAATCCGATGGAGCTAGCCGCTGTAGACAGTAAATCAGCTGGAAGGCATCTGTTTAGAACTGTTATCCTGCAAAGTAAATTGTAACATGAAAGTGACAACTGAACAGACTAGCACAGAAGATGTTATCGTCACAGTCGGCTGCTATTACTGAAATAGAAAAACAAAGGTCATGCCCTTATAAACTATAGAGGGCGCGGTACTTACTGACTTGTCAATGGTAGCGCCGGGCAATCGTCAGTGTCACCGTACGATGCTGATGTGTAATCGCTGATATCGACATCGTAGCTGCAAAGTGAGATGTTTTGTTCAATGGCGTAATCTTTGACGTCATTTGCCGTGATGAAAGTTCCATTTGGACAGCCTGCCACGCAGATGACTTTACTGTCTTCGAGAGGGTTACTTAAAGCCAGGAAATTGAAGTAGAACACATACCTGCAAAAAAGTAAATTAAACATTCGTAGGAAACTATCGGTCAATCGAAGATGTATAGAGATATTTCGCTTGACGATGATTTTTACTGTGTGATATTTTTTTTTTTCTCAAATTAAACTAGTTAGGCAACATTTATTGTCCATTTCCACTCCATAACGATGGTCCCGTACTTCTTTCTGTGTAGTAAAAAGTCCATTGGTTTCCTAGTGGAAGGCTTTCACACGTATGCTCTCATGAATAAATATTAACGGCTCATGAATAATAGACACGTATATCACCGTATCATACAGACAAATCCTCGACTTACATGTAACAGTTCAAAAACTTACTTTCTTTCCCTCATATCCATGCCAGAGAGTGAAACATTGGCCAAGGGTTTGTTTTTGATTCCGCACACGTTGCCATAGCTATCGACACCGAAGACAAGGCGCTCTGGTTGACCATTCAGGATTGAAACATAGGCAATATAGCCCTGGAATATGAATAAAATGTTCAATATAAGTTTTTATGAACCTATAAATTAAACAGCTTTCTGTTCAGCGACTGTACAAGCATTGATCAGATCATCAGTAACTTTTAGAACGAAAACATTCATTCCTGTCTTGGAATCCTTTGCAGCAAATGATAAATATCAGACTTGTCACTTTATTAGCTTCAGTTTGAAAACAAGAAAACATAATTTGATCTTCAATGCTTACATTTAAGTACATTTAAGTTAGTATAGTGAATATACAATCACGAGTGTGGTTATTAAGTCACACTAATATAAAAACTTAAGCGTGGGACTAATACCCAGCCAATAATTATAGAAAGTGAATGAGTCAACACAGTAATAATATATGTAAGAGAGACCACGTGGATAAGTATATATTAGACAGACAACGTGGATTTCCTCTGATTCTTGAAAACTTGGTAAAATATTACCACAAAAGAAATATCTAGAAATGTATTTACCATTCCTCCCCAAAATGCCAGGAATATTAAACAGCATATGACATCACGACAACTTCGATCTTTCGTAGGTCCATCAAATTCCTCTTCATCTTCGCTGTCTTTTTTCTGAAAAAAAGAGAAAACGTATTTCTTTAATTCTAAACTGTTTCTGGGTTGCAACTCATCTTCACTTGTAACTTGACGGGAAATAGTTTTTATTTTTCATCTTTTCCTGAATTATACTCCGTCGTTTGCCTTGGGATAATTGCGCTTAGGGTACATTGCCCCCAGGCGACGGATATTGAGGGTATGCCTACAAATAAAGATTTTATAAAGGCGTGAAATTCATGATATAAAATCAGAATTATAGGGAGATGGGCGGAGTGTCAGAACTCATAAAAAGTTGTATTTGTATTCATGTTTGTCAATAAAGAATGGTGTTTGTTTGTTTGTTTTCTTTTGTTTGTGTTTTTACAAGTATAGTCAATAAATGATAGTTTAAAAAGTTTCTAAAATCATCGAGACTGACCATCGGTAGTGTTCTAACACTACTTAATGACATGAGGGTATTTACGTTGAATTTACATGATTCCTGAACATTCAGTGAACTTGAACTGTTCCATTGAATGATTGGAGGACGACGCCTTTTAGTTTCTATGTTTACTAAGCCATGCCATGCTTTGACATTCTCAGCGGTCCGAGTACATTGTCAATGACCACCTGCCGATCATGGCTATCTTTGAAAGTTGGTAATTTGACAGAGAATGTCAGTCTACCACTTGTTGGGTATTATGAAGCCCTGCTCAAAGCAAGTAAAGTTTTCACCGGCTTAGATTTGTGAAAAGTCGGGAAACAATACAGGAATGATGGCCATTTTGAATTTAGATATCGGTAGATTTTGAAAGAGAACCACAAAGTTTGCTTCAGATAAAACTGAGCAAAAGTTTAAAGTCTTTCATTTTTGAGGCGCGAATAACCTACAGTTCAAAAACTCGATACAGATATGAGACACGAAAGGGTTACGACTCAAACTTTTTCTTGCATCACAGGACCCTGTGGAGATGAATTTCAAACAGTCATGGGACAATCGGCTAAACGTTTGTTTTTCATTACGAAACTTCAGAATTTTGCGCTCTTACCTTTCGTACTTTCCGACGCTTCATTTTACAAAAACTGCTACATTTTTCTAACTTAAAATAATTCACCCCTTGTGACGTCAACAAATGGAACACGTGATATGGGAAGCGGTACGTAGTACATGATTGTAACAGCGCCCTCTACAAACCTTTGGAACACGATGTGGTAAAGTCGGGAATTTCAGTTCGCGTCTGTGACTTTCCACCAAAACCGACCGATTTATTGTGAACAGTTTTGGACCAAGTGGTGATTAAACCAAGCCAAATTATTCAACTACAACCTGTTATTTTGACAAAATTTAGAAATTCCTTTAAGATAATTATTGCAGCAAATGTGTCGAAACTATCACCTTTTGAATCAGACCCATTTATGCGTGATGTCAGCCCTTTGCATAGCGTCCTTGGCGACTTCATTAATGGCCCCATAAAAATGAGAAATTATATCATGTATTTATGTACACAGTGATGGTCCAATATGCAAATCAGTAGCAAATGTCATGCAATTGCATTTAAATAACATTTTGCCGGGAACAAAATGCAAGTAGACAACTGAGTAGACCGTAATTGCAAACCCGACAACTGCCAAAACAAAGAAGCCCTTGAGAAAAACAAACAAAAACAAAAACATACCGTATTCTGGTATGTAAACGGTAACATGATTATGAAGAAGAAAACAAACGATTTTTTTTAAATATTGTCTTGAAGTCTTGGATTTGAATTTCATAATTCTTTGATATAATACCAATTTTATTACAGTTCAAAAAACGTAAAATCTTGACAAAATCACGTTCCATAATTGTCAGTAACTGCCAGTATGTACTGCATGATACATGATTCAAACAAGTCTGAAGCAGAAATTGTCTTCTAAATTCATATCAACTGCAATGTAGTGCATTATGAATATATATTGACCTTAACACCGATATAGTATGGATGTCCGTAACAACCAATTGCACAGGTCAAATTTTAACGATTAAACATAACAGTGAGATTGGAAACGACAAAGGAAATAAAATATCTCTGCAAACATGATAGGACTTGGCGAAATAGTAGCGGTAAAAACAGAATTGTAGGGATTGAAAAAAAAACTGTGTTCTCTTTTTAATCAGCAGGACTTCGTTGTGAATACCAATATTAATCATAATTAATGATCGAATTTATGTGACTCAATGTAAACTGTAGTGACAATTATATTCAAAACGATGTGGCGTCCTTTCCTTTGTATTTGGGGTCATTTGCATAACAGAAGACGACAATGCACAGAATTCATCAAAACAATTATTGCATTGTTATTTCAGGATAATCTTGCATCCGTATTTATTTATAGTAATAAATATGGAAACAAATGTCATGCTGAAAACGGTATTTTAGATAAAAGTACTCCATTAATATAAATTTCTATACGGCAACGGACAAAATAAATGGGTCATAAACGTAAAATTTTCATAATATTGTTTAAAATTTCTGTGTCCCTCGCAAATTTCAGACGAGATCCGTATACTACTGTGGCACAAAATCCATTATGGATGTGAGCTTTTAACATTGAACCCCCACTGGTTGTAACCTGTCGAGTTGAAGTTTGAAAATTTGCATGTATTTTACGATTTATGATTTCATGGCCCCGTGATATATTTAACACTCGGAGTCTTGTACGTTAAGTGTTGAGGGCAGGATAGTTTGAACCAAAAATAAAAAAAAAATGACAGTGTCTATAAAAAAATTAGGTTTTGCTTTTCTATGACCGTGTTTGTATAACATGTCTGTGTCAACAGGTCTACGGACGTGAACAAGTGTATATGTATGTTTATATGTGTATACAA
>LD366343.1:32371-48219 GCA_001465055.1 Ptychodera flava | reverse complement strand
CAAAATTGATGAAATTCGATTCGTGATGTCTGAGTAATATCAAGAAAACAGTATACTTCAATTTGATACGTTATCGGTAAATTTATTGATACGTTATCGGTTAGGAAAAATTACTACGTTATCGGTAATTTTTTACTACGTTATCAGTTAGAAAAATTTACTACATTATCGGTTCGTTACTATGTTATCGGTTGATTTACTACGTTATCGGTAAATTTTTACTACATTATCGGGTCTGATACGTTATCGGTTAGTTACTACGTTATCGGTTGTAACAGGGCCGATAAGGCTGATAGCGCTAATAGGTGTTTCACAAATGAAGCTAGTTGTTTTAGAAAAGGGTATTTTTGTATCATCAACAGGAGAGGAAAATGTTGTTCTTTTGGCAATTGCCGGGCAAGCAACTTGAAGATAAGCCGAACAGGGAGTCACCAGCGATTTTCGCGGTTACAAGTGTGTCGAGGCGAGAACTCATGGGATGTGATTTTTCACATCGTAGCTGTAGGGCAATGGTGAACAATTTTCAATTTTGGCCCAAAATTTTGATTTTTGTTTGAAATGTCTCAGAATACATATTTACGTGAAGAATCGCCTGTGTTCATAATTTCTGAAAATCCGCTGGTTGGCCGCCCACGTATACGATATGCCGTCGCTAATATTATCAGTGACTTGTGGTGGCTATGGTAGATTTGTTCCCGGTCATAATTCTTGCAACAAATAGCAAATAAAAGTTCAGCTACCATTGTGTGAGTTCTTGATAATAGCTGTGTAAACATCTATTAGTTGAAAGAGTTAAATAATAAGGAAATTTAGTATACAAACTTAAGACTGGTTCCTTTAACTCAAGTATCCTGCAACTGAAGTGTCAGTTGTATCCTGTGCCTGCTATTTTATAGGCCACTATCACACACAATGTTGTCCGTTATTGCGAGCAATACGTTCAGCATTATTGGCAAAATATCGTGTTCTGCTACAGACTGTTTGTTTCGTTTCATAATAATATTAAACTCACTTACTCTGCATCATTCTTCGCTATCAATAAAAATTAATATGATGAATGTTATAAGTATATAAAAGTAGGACTATTTTCAAGTCTCTCCTTGCGGTCACAATAATGTACATTTTGTTCATATTCATTTTGTTAAGACCTTTCCCTCGATTCTCCACAAAGATGTTTTTATAGTGCAGCATGGTAGCTTGTCTGGTCTTCGTACGGATTTTTTTTCTAGGAATATTATGCAACTCCAAACTGTTTTCAAAAACCAATGCTTCAATTAGTGCACCATGCGGCTGTAAGCTATCGGCAATGATTGCAGCTTTCAAAATCCACTTACACTACAGCTGCGACACTTAATGATTTAAGATAAACAATTTTGCAATTATTTGATAAAAACACAATTATTAGGATTACATACATTTTGTCCATCGTGAAAAGACTACACTGTAGAAAAAACACGTGTAGGATTACAAACGCGGCAAGTCGGAACAGAACATCATTTTGGCAACACAGCGGGATGTCACAAATAGCGACAAAATGACAGAAATAGTTTGGAAGGTGAGTGTTCTCGATATTCATGTGTTTCGCGCATGTTGGTTTATACGATGCGGCAATAACCTGTAGAGTCTAAAAGAGTCTAGAGATATAGATAATCATGTAAGGTGAACACGTCTATCATTCAATAATTACATACTTACATCGAATGGTTCAACCTTATTGCTTCCTCCACAGCAACCCATGGTCAAAGATTTATGTCGCCATTATTTTAAAAGCTGTGAAAACAAACGTAATTATAATTCAGAATTCCTAAATACTAACCTTCTGTTTCTTTTCTTTGTTACCGTAATCTTTTGCAACCTCATCGTGTTTAAGAATTGGTTCCTTTTCACTAGTTTCCTCGCTCTTTGCCTCTGACATTATTTCGCGCGCAAGACGAGTTTAAATTTGCAGAAACTTCTGTTTGCATTGACAGATCAACAAGAGTCGCGATCTCTACTCTCTAGGCGACGACGAAAATATGGACATATGGAGAATTAAAATGGACGAGAGGGACAACATCTGTGTCTGTCATCAACAAGAGTGACGGTGTGTTACATTTGTAGTGTATTTAAATCTGCCATGCACCGTCAACGAGGTCGCCCTACTCGCATTTCTCGTTCTGTTGGGTCGTTGCGTTAACAATTTAATGAGATGCGCCATACTACCAGGGTTTACAGTAATTAATGCCTGGGCAAACAGACGAATGGAACAATAATTTGTGAGCCTTGGTATCTCTTTTGATAATATCCTTGAATTTTTTCCTAAACGGTTTGTGATAATTGTTTCTATCAATATCAGTCGCAGTTATGGTGGCTTATTGTTTCAATAATGACATTTTTGATAGCTTGAAATATTCGCTTTTTATTTAGCTTTCAGTACGAGTGAATTAACCGATGTGATTAATGGCGAGAGTGTGTTAACAACGTATGATTGAAACAGCGAGAGTGTTTCAACAACGATAGAGATAGCGATAGTGTTTCAACGATGAATAACTTTTGCAGCAAAATTATCAAGAACTAGCTGTCATTGATGTTACTGAAGAAGACAAATTATGACAAATATAATCATTCATCGATTGGTCAAGTCAATTACTGTAATGTTCTTTTTATTTTACCGGCGATTTGGAGGTCATTCTGAAACAAGAGACTTCGGCAAAGACGTAGCTATCAAATTACATATGGATGGAATCTTCGATCAAATCAAAGATTTTGACATATTTGTATGTTCATGTTGGAGGTCTTAAAGGTTCCTTGCATAAGCTAACATTTCAGCTGCAGTAGGTCTCTTATGAGGGCGCTCTTCAGAATGGTATCAAACATCACCGTTGTTTTTCATTTTGTTATCGGTAGAATCGTCATTTCTTTATTCATTATATTAATATTTTTGTTATTGTAGTCGTTGTCAGTACATCTGCAGTTCTACACGCTTTTTGAATTCGACACTTTCCTTCGTCTAGGAAGTTATTTATCGACCAAGCAAGCAAGGAGTGATGGCTTTTTCAACATTTCATTGATACAACAATTATAATGCTTAACTATACTTGTTTACGCGTGCGTGTTCTTTCAGATGTGGACATAATTCGTTCAGATAGGTCTATACACAATCTCTAAATTACCCTATGGTAACAAAAACTGGACATAGTTGTATAATATTTTGTAGACTATCACCATGAGCAAAGATTCGCAATCGAAGACATTTCTTCAAATTCTGTCAAAAATGAATTATGCCAGGCGGGAAAACAATGTAAAAATCACCACATTTAAACAATGCCAATCACATATACCAGGCATTTCGACCGTATCTATTAAATTTGAATATTATTTCGAATTCAGCTGTTGTTGTTGTTATTGTTGTTGTTGTTGTTGTTGTTGTTGTTTTTGTTGCCGATGCTACTGATGTTGTTCTATTAGAAAAATCTGAATTTGTTTTGTGTTTAATCATGCAAATATTTCAGGTAACTTTAAAGTCTAGTATTCTGCTATACTCACCGTGATCGGAGAAACATTATGGAGATAATAATTTATAGATAAATTCGTCATTAAAATGTACTTACTGTCACATTAATCTTAGTGTTATGAATGGCATGTATATTACCTTTCGGTTTCATGTATTTGATATTTTAAGTAATTGGTAATTTGACTGCAGGCATTGTAATTACAGCAATTTTCTTGTTTCAAATGGGCATATTTCTTGACGTGTACACTACTTGTTCTATATATGTGCCTATCCCATTTATACGTTTTAAACGCTTGTTTTCCGTTGAATTCGACATCGGCTGGAACAATTTGCTTTCAGTTTAATCTCATCAGGGCCATGCGTCTTTAAAATGACTCCTTGACATTCAATCCAACATCGATGCTGTTGTTATTGTTGTGGCTGAAGTAATGTAATACTTTCGCGTTTACGCTGGCAGCAAACGCGGTTGAAGTAAATGAAAACAAAGAAATTGCAGATTTTTTCCTTCAAATTCACTCCCAGTGCTATTGCAGCTGTGATGGTTGTGATTGGCAAACCCATAAACGATTCCATGTTCTCAGAAATCGTAGAGAAATCACTTGAAAGTGAAAGTAGATGAAACAGCGTAGCAAAACTCAACGAATTCCCGATACGTTTTCTTCCACGTTTACGACGGTATTGATCGATTTATCACCTTTGTTATCGACATCCGCTAAATGTTAATTTGCGTGAAAAAATCGATTAGCTTCGAGCTGGTAGTGACAATCAGATACATCGTTTTATAATCTGACCCTTATCATCGATCGTTCACTTAAATTTTACGTATTACATATCAATTGGTATAACAATTTTCCATCATTCAACGCGGTTGTATGACTCTCTGATGGCTTATATCGGCTTCGAGGGCAATGAACGATTCATAAGGATGCTACCTGTGTTACGTAATCAACGCAAGGTACGAACGCGACATTTGCCTTGTATGTCGAATGCAACACGTGAAATTATCAGTCTTTAAAGCATCCTTAAAACTTACCTCTTCTAAAAAAGTCGAAACGTTAAATCTGTTTCCGTTGATTATCCTTGCAGTGTCAGTCTTACCAGGCTTGGTATGGATAAAAGCAGCGTCTCGTCTAAGAAATGATGGCGGCTAACTCAGGTACCTGAGCATTTGGTTCTACGTCACACACCGTCATCGATTGCATGATTGACAATAGTTACCATGGTGATAAGTGTCAACTTACGACGCCGTTCAATCAGGATAGAGCACGGCGATGTCTATACATATTAACCACGACGTCAAAGATACGCGTCATCCAATACTGTTTTCGTCTGCAGACTACACATTATGTAAATGTTCAGAAAAATTACGAAGATTTTTCAGAGTGCAATAAAATAGAAAAGAAGATAAATCCTTCCGATACATCCCTACTTTGAAGCCATTTATATTATTAACATTCCAACCTGACGAGTTTGTCCCTGTTTTTAGCTATGAACTTCTAAAAAATAGGTGACGGATTATTTACTCGGCGATGGAACAACTCAGTTTGTTGTCGTATGGGACTGATATATCGGAATTTCAGAAATTGTGTTAAAGGTAAACGCTAGCCGCAAATCACTGTTGTTATAGCTTAGGCAGCCGCTGTGAGTAAGGCTATAAGAGTGACTTTCTGTATATACCAACAATGGAAGAAATGTTTGACGACGCTCAAAACATAACACGACCCCATGGGTCGGTTCATCTTACCCAACTGATCCTACGTCCGTTTCGTACATACATCCTATTCTGTGTTAAAATATACATGTCAAAGGTTGTGGAAATTCGATGCAGTTGAAATAGAAAACTGTTGTCCGAGTGAATAGTGTTGAATGAACTCAAAATAAATACCGTATGAGTTTTAATACTAGTATGTTCTCTACCTTTCTCACAATGTTTGCAAAGAATTTATTCTCAAAAACCATCGTATTCTTAAAGTAATAAATTTTACTTTTTATCGAATACCTGTATCTGTGCCTGCAATTGTAACGTTAGATGTTGTCACAGATGCGTTCTAAGTATTCATAAGCAGTCGACGGAAGTTGGTCTACATTTGATCTTACATGTCTGGTTCTAAGGTACGTTCTGAAAAATAGGTAGCCTTAAAACGGCAGCTTGGAGCATATCCTTCATGATAATTCAAAATATATAGTATATATATATATATATATATATATATATATATATATATATATATATATATCCGTAATGTATACGGGGGGTGTGGGTTCGAGTCCCGCATGGTCACTTTTCATTCACCACTGTATTTCATATATATATATATATATATATGCGTGTACGCATGGAGCTGAAAGTGTTAACGACAGATGTTCAAACATTGAAGTGCAATTACATCACAGTGCCATGCTAGCTGTTAAAATGAAAAGAATAAATAACTGTTGCTTGAGTATCGAAGTCAGTCAATGAGAAAAGTCGTGAGTTCAAGTAATACTTGACACCAATTTCCAACATTTCCATGCCTCTCTAAGTTAAGTGCTAACTGCAATAAACAATGTGTCTAGATTGATTAACAAACTATTCCTGACAATACTTGATAAGTAATATGTAGCAACAGAAAAACGATCACTGCTGTATTATGGTAGATAGCTGGTTTACCATTTGGTTAACATTATATATAATATACCAATGTGCAGAATGGTTCAACATCATAAACTACAAAAGGAAAGCGAATCCGCAATAAAAAAACAACAAAGTTGTAACAATAATTTTTTCCTGCTGCAGTCATAATACAAATATAATAAATTGCCATGTTGCGAAAAATTGAATGATAATGTTTGCCGTTAGTATTGAATTATGGGAATAAATCTTGTTTCGTCTAGGCAACACACCATGCAGATTTCAACAAAACGCTCTACCTGCAGTGACCCCCTCCCAAAGCGTCGGTGTGTGTAACTGTAGTGACCAATGACACGTGTCCGTTGTGTAATCGTTGCCGGGTTACGAACGTCGCCATGTGTAGCTATTGCCATGGAGACAGACAGTGCCAACTTGCAAATGGAACCACCCGCTCCTTGGTGAAGAGATGTTATTAAAACGTAATAGAAACTAGACTGGTCATGATGTGAGAAGCACTTTTAAATATAGATTTTGGCGAATCCTATCCTTGGCTTGTGTCTGATAAGATTTTTGTCAAATCATGCAAAGGAAGAGCAAGACAATATATTTTGACTTAATTAGTGTTAAGTCAGCAATGCAATTGCAGATGAGGTGAAGGAAACGAGGCCAAAAGGGCCTGCCCGGCTTTGGCCCCTAGTCAATATATTATATACAGCGACAACAATTGATCAATACGGAAACTGAATATGATAAAGGTTATGTTAACGTTGAGCCGAAGTGTTTTCGCAATAACATTAGTCTTGAAAAAAACATTGATTCCATGCTATATATTCTACTGTAAATGGAAAATCGATGACGCGTTGCAAAGCGAAGGAAATACAAGAGAGATTTCTTCGATGGAAAAAAATGGCAAACATTATTGCACAGAGCTTTAAAAGAAAAAAAAGGAATAGTTGGTTAGCGATTAATTTAAGGTTATGCCATGAAAACATGATAAATTAATTTGTCTTGTAAAATGTATTGTCATTAATCATTTCAAAGTTGTCACTGATGAGAATTGTAAACTTTCCTGTCAGGGGATAGATAAAACTTTACACGAAGTTATACAATCGTCTACTGAGAGGAGTAACATCATTTTGATCTCTTTTCTGCTCAACCAAGTTTTCAAACCAGACAATTTTTCGATCTACTTCTGTGTACTCCGTTTTTAGGTTGTCTTCGTAACCATTCAAGCTTTAATTATAAATATTGCGTTTCCCTTAAAATGTCCTCCGGGAAACACGTTAGGTCGACCGGAAACATTTTTAATTATATTTGGGTGTGATCAGCAAGTTTGGCAAAATCAGAAGTGGTTTTAGAAAATGTTCAAAAAGGGGTTTTTAAATAGGGTAGGTGTTATGAAAAACTTAATACATAGGCTGGCTACCTCAGTATGTATGTAGCTCTGTCCGTCCACTGAAAAAACCTGATGACCACTTGATGTATGTATTTGTTATTTAGTGTGCATAGCTGTAATAGTAACAATCACTATTTTCAACATATCATGGTCAAGACATGTTCGATGAAGAATGAAAATGGAAAAAAGGGGAAACGAAAACTAGTTGTGAACCAACTGGTCTCTGTCTAAAAGGTACCGTGTGTTGTAGTTGAGAATGTGTTCAGATGACTCGGTGACAGCTCCCAAACTATGAAGATGAGCTGAAAAATATGCTAAAAAAACCAAAATGTCTGTAACTACCGGTACCAAGTACTTTGAGTGTTAGTTGGACCAAAGTTTCTTCCCGAATGTTTGAGTGACCTCGCATGACCTTTTGACTCACTTCACTAATCTAAGCCACAATATGTGCAACTCTTTGTATTTAGCCGCATAAAGCACCTCGTGGTATCTTTGATCACTATTTCACCTCAACTCATTAATTATGTGCATATCTAATTCAAGACAAACCAATCAGGTAAGAGGTTTCGTTTTTCTTGCATTTGGACCACCAAAAGTTTATTCTAAATTTGTGGATGATCTTTCACCTACTCTCATCACAGGTATGATAGGTTCATCTCTGGTATGTAGTGGCATGAGGTACCGTGGGGAGGCCATCTCTTTATCTAAACCACTTACGTGATACACTGAACAGTTTCAAGGTTTTGCTGTGTACTCAGTAGCAGGGCCTAATTTTTGGCATAAACACACAATTTTGAAAGGTAATTAGGTAAGCAGTTCATAACATGCAGAAAATTTCGCTCGTTAGTTATATAATATCCTTGATTATTTCCATGTATGAGTGCCCATTCAAGAATCAAAGCAGGAACTTTTTTTTCACTTCAAAAGCATTTTTCACATTTCTACAAATGTGAAATTCTGCTAGCATGCAGGTATTTTTTAAGTACATTGTACAAAAATTAGTAAACAAAGATTTGTAGGCAAAAAGCTATGCTGTAAGCCCTATTCAAATACTATATACTTTTTTCCATTAAAAATCTCCAAAACCTAAACATGTGGAGGTGCACGCAAGCAACGAATTTAATACTTTGGCCAGACAGTAGTGCCAAAGTCAGGTAATTGATTGAAGTAAAACAAAAGATGATATTATCTGCACTTGAGGGCGCTATATAAAGTACGACTGTCATGTCCTTCTACTGTGTCCATGTCGTCATTTGAACTGCAACACTCTGGTCTCATATACAATACATGGCAAACTTTTTATTCAGTATTGGAGATTATTCAGTTGCAACTTATGTAGATTTAAATAATAAACAGATTTTGAATAAACCTTGATACATAGTCCTGAATATTTATGTAACATATTTTGATGTGTATATGCAGAATAATAATCCTAATTATTCAAGAAAAAAGTGTTATATATTTGGGAGTTATAAATCCCATAAAATACAGTAAATACCAAATAGTATTGCTTCACATCACGTGAAAGTTTGATCTTTGCTGAAAAATCCAACGAGACTGAAACAATATCAATTAAAACTTTCAAAAGAATGTGACATTTATCTTTGGCAATGATTGCACAAGAATTTAAATCACATCAGAAATTCAGAAATTATATTTCTACACATTTGGTCTAACCTCATCAATGAGCTTGTAATTCTATAAACTAGAAAATGTTTGTGTATTTCCTTAAAGCTCTCTCCATACAAAGATAATTCTAATTCTTAAAAACAAAAATTAAATAATGGAAATCAAAGTTATTCAGTAAAAAGAAAAAGCACATACATCAGGAATCAATAAATTTTACTTGTTAAAAGAATTTGATTCCAAATTTGCTGCATCAAATAAACACAATATTCATTCTTTTCTCAAATATTTGAAGAAGAAGAAGAGGTATCTATTTTTAGCAAAACTCATCTCTCATCAGAAAAATGAGAAGCTCTGTATTGTGCAATAAATACTGGCAAATGCAGGGCCGTAGACGGCATGGGGTGTGGCATGGGGTGTGTGTGTGTGTGTGTGTGTGTGTGTGTGTGTGTGTGTATCTGTGTGTGTGCGTGCATGTGTGCGAGCCTCTGTGGGTGGGAGGGGTGTTATCTTCCTCCCTAGAATTTCCATGCTGTCAATATGTAAATTTATGTAAATTACCCAAATCATCACTAAGCTAGGTTCTGCCCCCTTGGCAATCTGCTCAGGCTACAGCCCTGCAATAAGAACAGCTATAGATTTCTTGTACTTTGTAAGTGGGAAAGTCAAATTCCAAGCCAAAGCGCCTAATAATATAATACTACAGAATAGTTTGAATAAATACTTGCAAAGAAAATTCAATGACGATAGTTACGCATTTACTTGTTTCACTTCAATTTCACAGAAACTACATAGCTAGTCCTTTACCATTTGATAATAAGATTTCCCTTGAGGAAAATAATTATCAGCGATGAAATGGTAATAAGTGAACACACAAAGTAAAAATATTGCTACACTCTAAGCATTTGAATTTATCAATCAATAATGATAAAAAGAACTGAAAAAGAATTGTCAAAAATCATTTCTGAGTGTTCACTCAAACCAGATTATATGTGTTACAAGAGTGAGATTGGTGGTATTTTGCAATGAAGGAGTTCATATCATGGCAACGGGACTGCAACCTGGCAACAAGAAAAGGTGTTAGTGGCAGAACTTATTAAAACAGAGCAACTGAGCATCAAAGGTTCTTACCATAGCAACAACACCTCAACTTAGCAACCAGAAAGCAGGCTGGCAACAACAGGACTTGTTAAGACAGCGTAATTAAACAAAATAGCTCCTTAATATAATGATAATAAAACTAGGGAAAAGAGAGTCTTCTTAGTAAACAAAGATGTTTTATACACACAATATTTCACCTTGTATGAAAAATGCTATTTATCCCATAATACTTTGTCATCTTGAGTTTCACAACAGTTCAAAAATCAGAAGAATTAGCATAAAATATGTTTTATTACCATTCTGAAAATTATGCAGTTTTATCATGCCAGCATTAAGCTATCAAATTTATGTGAATTTCAAAACTAATGAGATAGAATAGCTATTCTGTCATTTGGAAAGTCAACCAAGAGAGATTAATACTCTAAGAATAAGACGTTTAATAGACAAGTTGTGATGGGAAATGAGTATGCGGAATGGACTACACAAGTGAGTGTTACTATGGATAACATCATGATACATTTTACACATTTGAATTGTATCATAATATTGGATACATTGTATCTGAATTCCTTGCCACCAGCAATGACCTACAAGTCCCATGATAGGAGCTGCAGATTTGACTTGCAGTGCTATAGGAAAAACCATTGTGGTACCAAAGTAGTGTCAGTATGTGCTATGGTGACAACCCAGGATCATGGTAAGGGATCATGGTAATAAAAAGACATGCATAGTAAACAAAACTCACGTTTGCTCTGAAGTCCAATCCCCTTAATGGAAATTTGCATGTGTGAAAGTGATGTATGATATTCATATCTGGATTTTTGCAAAAAGTAATGCACTGCTAAAATAGATAGTTGGTCGAAGATTAAACTTGTAACAGACTTTTGTGTGACAAACACTTTAAGGTAGAATGCACTTAGGGAACAGATATTCAGACTCTCAAACTTTTACAATTCTTTTCTGATAAACCACTTGTGGGGGTTCATTGTAAAGCTCTTGGTTTAAGAAAACTTTTTAACAGCTAGTTTTTTGAAATTCAAAAATTTTATTTTTTCCCCATAGAGTTAACACAGGGATGGCAGCCATTTTGAATTTCAAATATCGGTAAATCCTGAGTTATTAGTTTCTCTAGTTCCAAAATTTGCATTGTGACCCCCGATTTTTATTCTTTATTTGAAAGAGAATGGTTAAAAGATTCCTTATGGAAAGTTTGAGCAAAAGTTTAAGTCTTTAACTTTTGAGGTGCATACTACCTTAACACTCAATCTGAACAGTGACTGAGTATCACCCATGGCATGACCTTAGCATGTAGTTGGTGATACATATATTCACTACCATACTTTCAAATGGTATGGGGGAGAGGAGATGAGCAAGTGGATACGCCAAGAATGACAGATGACTGAGAAATAAAAGTTTTCTATTAAAGTCAAGAAGCTGAAAAGGTCAAAAGTCAGGTTGTCAATTGAAGCTGATGAACTCAGGACTAATAAAGGTGAAAGCATTGAGTGAATGAAGGAAAATAAATCATTTTTCAGAACTGAACAAGATTATAAATTGAATTCAAATTTGATATTAACTTGTTTAATACTGTACTCTAAAATCTAACTTTTCATGTATTCAGCTACATGAATATGTAATGCCATTAAGAATAAATTTATCAAATTCTTAGGTAATATTAATATTAAAACAGTTCTGTGGGATTATAATTGGTATCTGGTTACACTTGTTATCACTACAATCATAATATTTAAACTCCCTTTCAAAGTCTTATCAGGAAAAGAGCTGACAAGGTGACATGTTATGGTATCCGAAAATACGACAGGTTTTGGCCATCATGTTTAGAAACTTGTCCCAGAGTTCACCGACAATTAATGTGAAAGGCCTGCAATACTTACAAGCCATACCTAGAACTTGCAATCACCATGCAGTGCCTGTGAACTGAGCTATAGGTGGTAAAGTAACAAACTGTATGAAACCAAGGAAACAGTCATCTGATACATTATTGATTAAAGATTGGTATAGGTAATGTTGGGTTACAAAATTGTTCACTCAAAGCTAAATTCTGCTGTTAGTGGGACAAAGTCACGCTTCTTTGAGCTTTGTTCTTGAATTTTGTTTGATGTGAAAAGTTTGACAACTTGAAGCATGCTGAAATACTGGTCAAGTGTGCACAACCTCATCTCTGCTTGCAGCCAGACAAGATTAAAAATTAAGCTAAACATTCTATGATCCCATGATGATCCCTACTGTAAAATCAAGCTCCATGTGCAACTTTTACCATGCATGGCTGAATGTATACATAGTTACCTAAACTTTGGACATTGTACAAGCTTTTATAATAAGATCTTGATTGGCGGTGCTTTCATTTAGGTAAGGATAGCGGTTTTCACATACATTGTGGCTATGTTTACATGTCAGAGTAAACCATAGCAGAATGGCAGAGGTTCATTTTAATATTTCTGGAGATGACAAAGAAAATCATCTATTTGCATTAAGCAGAGAGGTATTTTTGACACTTTGGGGGTTATGTATCATTAGTGTTTGTACACTATGAGTTTATGAATGCTAGCATGTATTCTTTTTATATTAAAAAATATTTTAAAAGAGTGCCTTTGTCCCTTTAACTAGCACAGTAGCCAATATTTGAAATGGGAAATTATGTGTCCCTTACAAAGCAATAAACAAAATGACAGCTTTAAAGTTTCACGTATGCGTTACAAATCATTGACCTTCATTGAAGGTGGGAAACAAAACAATTTAACAAAATTGTCTCTAGAGGGCGGTATAATATTTCCTGTTGCTTGTGGGTAGTTCTATTTTAATGTACCAGTATTTGTTCGGAGGAAAACTTTTAGAAATTACTGGAAAATACTGTAAAATACTTCAAGTCTGAATAACTCTTTCCAGTTTCAAGCTATCAAACTGCTGAGCCTTGTTTCTGGGTGTTAGCTGATGGTGATGTCGCAAGTTGGTTTTGTCCTCTGTTCTCTGTCTGTGTATCTGCTTTCTGTGTCTCATCTTTCCGCTGTCGTTTGTACCAATCACCGTTGTGTTCTTTCTCATTCCAAAATTTACTTGGCTTTTCACTCAAATTCTTCAACAAGGTTTCCACCTGTTGATTGTAAGGAGAAAGACAGGAGAACTAAGTTGGTCCATGGATATGGCAGTTGGGTTTACACACACTAAATTCAGTAAACTGCTTGTCTCTGCCAAAACACTGTGCTTAGTAACATTCAATTCATGTGACTGTTTCTGTTTGAAAAGCATGGTGAACCTGTAGTCAAATCTTTCAGTCTGGGCAGAATAGTATGTAAAGGCTAAGAAAAATAAAAAGTTTGTTTCCCATCCTAGACACACTGCAAAAATGATGCAGTGATGAGGTTTTTTTAATTCTTCAACCAACAAGAAGTACTTGAACGCACAAAAAACATGAAAACAGCATAGGAATGCACAGAGAGATAAATACACAGCAGTGTTGTTTTAGTATTTTTGTATACACTGTAGCAACATTTCTCCAGTTTGACTTTTAGTGCAGCGATGCACAGTTTTTACAGCTTAATATAACAGTAACATATGTGTACAGTTCTGAATGGAATGTTAGTGTCAGTTATTTTGTTTACAGTTCTGTTTTATACAGCACTGTTATGCACTCTTGTTGTGTATTTTTGCGTTTTTTTCATTTTATTTCCTCATGAGCAGATAAAAATAGTTGATGTGGTGGGTCTGAATTGAGAAATTTCTAAATTCAATGATACTGCCATATAATCAAGAAATGAAATTGTCTTCTATTCTATGATTCACAAAATAACAGTATCCTGTACTTGGCCAAACACAGTCTCCTGTGTCCTGCAATGACAAAATATCCTGTGTCAAGACAATGAAAGTGTCCTGTACATGGGCAATGACAGTGTCCCATACTTGAGCAATGACAGTGTCCCATACTTGGGCAATGACAGTGTCCCATACTTGAGCAATGACAATGCCCTGTAGTTGGGTAATGACAGAGTCCTTTGTCTTGTCAATGACAATGTCTTCTACCCAGGCAATTACAGTGTCGTCTGTCCAGGCAATGATAGGGTCTTGTTTCTGACAGTGACCAGAGTTCTGTATTTTAAGGCAACGAAGTAAAAGTGTCCTGTATATTTAGGCAATGGCCTTGTCCTATAGTATATTATAGCTTTGTCAATACCAATGAATTTTGTGACATCATACCCTAATATTATTCCTGATAATGTACATATTCATCCAGCACTGTGGCCTAAAATGTTTTCTACATAGATCTACAAAATTACTTGCATTGCCAAAACTGTAAAACAGTAGCTATAACTTTTCACAATTTTTCACTATTTTATTTTTAATGTCAACGACAGTTTCTTGCTCTACTCCCGAGAACATAAATGAGATACACAGTATTCAGCTTGTCAACTCAGCCTGTACATGTGTTCACTACATTGTTATTGTTGACACGTGAATTCTGGTCCGGACGAAAATTCAGAAGTACACTATTACTTTACATTCATACTCACTGTATAGACACTGTGTTGGCAGGCAAAATGGTTGGTGTTTTAACATGCTTTTAGGGAGTAGAACAAGAACTTGCAATTGACATACAAGACAAAAATAGTGAAAAAATGATCAAAAATTTATTTCAACTGGGCCTTTAACACAATAGTATAAACATATCAACAAATAATGTCAATAATAATAAAGTTTTTATGTGGCAAATATTAAAATCTAAATTACTCCATATTGGTATTAATCAACAAATGTTGGTACATATCTCTGAGTAACAGAGAATGGAAGATAAGAAATGTGACACTATGGCTGGTATTACATGTAAATTGTGGAGACTATACATACCGTGAGAAACCAATAAGAATCTGGTCTGAAAAGAAGTCTTCCAAAGAAACCAATTTTACTTGCTGGAGATATTGCATGAAGATGTAAATGATCAACACTAACCATCGGTGAAAGATGGAAACCATACCTGAAATAATAGAATAATAAGATAAATCTTTCCAGAAAAAAACTCAGAATCAAGAAAAAGAAACCATCACTTTATTTCCTACCTTAGTATTTATTGCAGTAATACCAATAGAAACATTGGCAATTAAAATTGTTTTTGCCAATTTTTTCAAGTCCATGGCTCCAAAAAGCTGTGCATCAGTAATGTCTTGGAATAATTTTACTCATTTCTAAAACTCCGTATGGGCACATTTGGTGCATGGTTTGTGATCTGTGGTAACGCTTAAAGGATCTCTGGACATTACTGATTTTAGGGAAGTCATACAAATGACTGGGAAACCAGATAAATCCTGAAAATATGAAGGGAGAATCCCTTATACCACTCTTAAAAAACACTGTGCATCATATAAAACATAAAAATAGATTCATAGAGAATATTTCTGGTTTGTACTCACCTTACATCATTTACATCAGCTTCATGCTTTGCCAGGCAAATTTTAGCAACATCAATCATGTTCTCAACTGTTGAAAAAGTAAAATAAATGTTTTAAGATCAATATCATATCAGCTATGATGCAAGTTTATGATGCAAGTCATGCGTAATTAGTCTAGATTGGCTTACAATAATTGTAAGATTTCTTACAAAAGAAGACATT
>LD366343.1:0-15793 GCA_001465055.1 Ptychodera flava | reverse complement strand
GGTACCCCAATCAGCACATAGGATAAAGCCTTCATCACAAAGAGATGAACTGAAAGTGATGCAGTGAAACTGATATTACACTGTCAGACACTGGCAAACGGAAATTTGAGAGACCAACAAACGCCCCAATACAAACCTTAACATAAACATTACAGCTAGCACACACTACAAACACATTCATACACCAATATAAATGTACAGACCAACTCATACCCTAAACAGCCCAATGCCCTAACACATAGCCCAAGGTTTTCCGAAAACACATCCGAACACAGACCAAGACACCCAACACAGACCAAGACACATCTTGACAAACTTTAACATACACAAACAAGACACCCTGACCCCAGGACCCTGACACACGACACATCCTAACACGGATCAAGACGCACGCTGACACATGGATCAAGACCCATGCTGACACATGACGGACACATATTGGTAATGTATGCACCAACTTCAAGTACACGTACAGATCGGTATACAAATAGTACACATGACACGAAGCATTTCTTGGGGACAGATGACACAAAGATACCTTGACACACACATACTATACGATATGAATGCTTGGACTGGACGCTTAGACAGGGAGATAGGGAAACAAAGATTGCAATTTTTGTTGTACAAACACACGTACCAGTATATGCTGGTATTGTATTTCAGTGTTTTCCAAACAAATTAATACAGAGTCACTCACTTACACTCAGCTACATACACATATAAACAGACCAAGTTTGACACAGACATAGATAGTTCACCAGCTTTCGATTTCCTCATCAGCTTACCTTCAAACAAAGCACTCAAATCAGAAGTGTGACATCCAGAGCCAGGTTGATGATAGGAATTATCTCCACTTAACAAGTCATCTGTAGGTATAGCACAGTCAGGAGATTTGTAATGGTAACATGCACTCAAAGAGTTCACATCGACATGTACTACGCAATTGTCATCTAAGAAACCATGCAATGATGATGATGTTTCATTTCTTGTCATCTCACACCATGCATTTTGTTTCTTACACACACTGCAATGTTGCTGAGTTCGTGGTTTTTTAGTAGGAGGTTGCATCTGTTTGTTAGACTGTGTTTGTAAATTTTCCATGTTAGAAGATGTCAGACTACTGTCTATGTTAGGGGTACGGTTACACTCACATAACGTTGCATCAGACAAGTCCGTCAACGAAGCTGATAAGGGCGAGTCCAAATATTGTGGTGATAATTCATAGATGTTATAGTTCGGAAATCGATCACTATATGCAACCACCATACCCTCGCAGGATTCAGCAAGTGACGTATCTGTACTCTCCGCTGGAAGATCCGGTGTGTCCCGTGATTTCACCGTACTACTGCTGCGATATCCGCTCTCTTGCGTCGATACCGTTGATATATCACTGTTCAGGGATTCATTACTGAAAGTTTTACCAAGTTTGGTAGTTGGAAACTCCTCTTCATAGCTGTCCCAGATATCACTATCATAGCCATTTAACCGGCTTGTTAGAGTCAACAAGTCTTTGTTAAAGTTCCGTGATCTCACTTCGTAACAAAATTCTTCCGGTACGTGTGCTAAGCCGGCAAATGTACACGATATTCTGGGTAATTTATTCACTTGTATTGCACCCAATGGTACAGTTCCACGTCTGCCGGGGCGACCTGTAATTGAACTTATCTGGAATGCAAAAGCAAAAACGAATTCAGTGTAATAAACTTTTTTAAATTGTAAAGTAATATTATTCATAAAATACTGTGGTTTGTTAGTCAGTTTGTTCTATTAATATAAGATCCAAAACACCTGGTCATACACCAATCACATTCCAAGGTAGGGTGGAATCAATTTGCATGTGTGTGCAATCATTATTGCAGGACTGTACCCATGCATGGCATTACTTGGCTTTTTATATGCTCCTTCAGCACTGCTATTTCTTTCAAGCTGAAATGAGAAATTTTGCAATAATTCAATGGTAATGATATCAAAGCAATTTAGATTTTACTTCATTTCTTATTTCTTGTGTTTTATTCACATACGTGTAATACACACTTTGAAATACGTGGTTCTTTACAGATGTTTGAAAATGGCTAGTCAATGACAATAACGTAATATCCCAACTCTGTAAGGAAACCATCACAAGCCATCATGAAATTTCTTGTGAATATAATAAAACCTTGAATTTGTTTTACATCACATGATGACCAATCTTTGTCTTGTCTGTATGAATTTTTCCCTCAAACTATTTTGTCGTGCAGATTTTGAACATTTCAGATTCTAAGACAAGCCATATGACAATCAAAAGGCATTCCTAATATTATAAAGGACTTATTGGACAATTCTAGACACAACAATTTCTTTTAAATGATAACCATCATCATAAAGAAGATTTACAATTTCTGTGATTTCAAAGTGACAAAAAAATCAAAATTTTGGTGTATTTTCTTATGCAGTTCCATTAAAAACAAAGTTAAGTTTATATCAAACAAGTAAATATAGAACATTACTTTAAAAGTGAAATTCTGTGTTCAATACAAGAATACTCAGAAATATTTTGCTTGAAAAAATCGAATTTTTTACATTGTTTAATAAGTTTTTATAACCTTAAGACCTTAGCAAAACCTTTGATAGTTCCATCTCTACGAAAGTAATGACATTTGTTAATTTACAACCAGTGTATTTCTGCTGAATACTAGCTCAGATGAGGTAAACAGTGGCTGCATCATGGAAATATTTGAACTGTAAAGTAGTGATCTTAAAACTTGTGTAAACTGAACCCTGAATAAGTAAGCAATCTCTTTTTACTGAACTCTGTCTCAATCAAGTACCGGTACATACCTTTGTTAAGGTAGAGTGCGCCTCGGTTACAGATATTTGAACTTTCAAACTTTTACAATATTCTTTGAGCCTAACACTGGAGGTGGGGGTCAATTTGAAGCTTATGGAATAAATAAAGTTTTCACCAGCTTTATAGTATTGTGAAAACCAGTAATTTTATTTCTTCCAGTGGTGATAAAACTGGGATGGCGGCCATTTTGAATTTCAAATACATGTATTGGTAAATATTGGGTAATTTGTTTCTCTAACACCGAAATTTGCAAGGTGACTTTTTATTCTTGATATTGAAAAAGAATGGCTAAAAATTTGCTTGAGGAAAGTTTGAACTAAAATTTTAAGTCTTAAGTCGAAGTCTTTTAATTTTTGAGGCATGAACTACCTTAACTGACTATTTACACTAATAGCGCTGATCGCAAATGACATCATTTTCTCTCTCATTAATATGCACAAATAAATATTTGTTCCCATTTTCCGCATAAACGACGAAAATAAAATCTGCTAGTGTTACAATGTCTACAAAAAGACACACTAATTCAAATGAATTTATGGCTCTGACTACAAGCTGCAACAACAGCCGTGCATTCAACAATAAAATTTGTCCGAAATTTAGGCAGAGTTGTCCAAAGTCTCGCGAGTGCAGCTATATTTAGTAACAACCTGGAATCGCGATCAACGCTATTCAACATATTTGTCAGCATTTGGAATTCAGTTTATACAAATTTTGACTTGAGAAAGCATTGAGCTTATTTACCTTGAGTAAGCATTCCACAGCTGTATGCATGCAATGAAAGAAAACAGAACACAACAGATATTAATACGTTAGGCTACTACATTGTCAGTGCAGGGGGGATGGGGTAATTGACACAGTCAAATTGTTACAAAGTACTTCATTATTCTTTGACAAATGCATGTATATTGGTATTTGCACGGTTACGTATTCCGCCAAATGGGTTTGATTCATATTACATATGGTTGGTCATTTTGGATCATTTCTAGTGGATAATTTATTGTTCAACTTTTTGAAAACTACTGGAAATCTACAAATCATGTGTTTCCATTTATAATCTTATAATCACATTTCTTACTTTCAATGCTAGGCATTGCTGATATTGCTACTATCTTAGGAAAATTAATAATCAATATATCATTCCAAAGAAACTTCATTTTGTTAATCACTTTATGAAGTTTTTAGTGTATGAAGACATTATCTGAACTAATTTCTATGTGCATATAACCTCGAATATGAACTATTTATGAATTCTAGCTCAGTATCATTGATAGACTACTTGAGATCAGTTTTTGAAATTCACAAAATATTGTCAAATATCAACTCATTTTGTTGTGTTACAGATTCATCATGGATTGTAAAGATAAGCACATTCACACTTGTAACAAATACTGAAGTACATCACAATTTGACACAATTAGCATTAGTTACAAAGTAGTCACATTGTAACATGCAAACCAGCTTTGCTACATTCATCTGCTGTCTCCTTGGCAACAAGTAATCATTAGCCTATCATACTTCAGTCACAAAGTTTTTGAGAAACCTCTAATTTTTACATGAAATGTTCTTCTAAAGCTGGTGGACAATAACTTTGTGATCTTTGGAACAACCTTTATCGAAAATGCATTGAAACAAATAAAAGATGTTGCCAAGAATATAGATTCAGATGCAAAGAAGCAATGCAGTATGGGATAGGGTGAGGGCAACAACAAAAATAAAAAAATAAAATGTATATCCACCAATGGATAGAGATTATCCAAAGCTAAACTTCTGTCACCATCCGTGGATTCATCTCCACTGTTGCGTAAATCAAAGTCATCCCATTCCAGATCAGAATCACTGGAATACAATTTATGGGAATCTTCATCCGAATTATTTCGTGAATTCGACTTTGAACCATCACCACACAAATCATAATTGTCCCACTCTAAATCACTGTCATCAAGGTTACGAGGCCTCGTTGCCTTGGTGTGCCTGCGTGGATGCAGCGGTGGTAGTGATGGTGTTGGTGGTGGGAGAGGCGGCGGCGCGATATTACCGCCAAACTCAGGAAATGCACGTACATTGACACCTCTGACTGGTCTTGGCAGACGATACAGATTAGAAGGCGCTATCTGGTGGGAACCTTCACCTGTATGTCGTAAATATGGTAAATGATACATGGGTAACCGCTGTAATGTTGTTGACCACATGAGGGCAGGCTTCTCCTTGGACTGGGACACTGAATAACTGTTGAGGGCAGGTTTGTACTTGCTGGACCGGGACTCTGTATAACTGAAGATAATCACCAGTAGAGCTAAGGACTAAGTTAGATTTCAACCCGACAGACTTATTAGATATGTACATCGCTTCCACACGGATTAGTATCTGGAAAAAAAACCAAAGACAAACTTTTATTATTGACATTCAAAGTCAAACGTCGACTGAAATGAAAAACATTCGTTATCAAGTTTATATATACAAAGAGGCTCACTAATTACCAAGAGAATTTACAATATGGCTCGCTATATTTGCCGATTAGATATCCAATTTCTAGTCACCTGTGCTGTAAATGAGCTAGATGATGATTCAGAAGTAATGCCATATATGAAGAAAAGATCTAAAATATGTAACTTTACACTTAGTAATCTGCTTTGCTCAGAACATTCTGTATGTCATCAAGATCTGAAGGGCAGTACATAATAAGGAATTTTTCTTTATTTTCTCCACACTGACTACATCGTCATCGTCAAGGATGAAAGTCGTCACCAAAACAGTAATCAATATGTCTTAGAGGACAAGAAATTTGAGTAAACATTCTGACCTTGGCAGAACTAATCTTTATATCCTTAACAAGTACATACTTGTCAGCCAGCTCAATTTAATGACCTCACTAACCTTTACATAGTTGCTATCTTGTTTTGACTACCACAGCAAACATCACAGAAAAGTTAAGAAATTTATGGTTCTTTGTGTCCATTCAAATAAAGTAGATAAACTGTCAAATTACCTCGGTCATCACATTATTGGGATAGTAACCCTTTTCAGATGAAGTCATTCAAAACTGGCATAAAACTAAAAGTACATAGATGATCAATTCAACACTGATGGTACATACACCATCATCATCGCAATCAGATCATGTCAGAAAATAATTATGGTGTTAATCAAGTTTCTCTATGATTTTTTGATTTCTTAAATGGTCAAGTCTATATTAACTCTATTACACAGAACATATGTAACACTTAACTGGTTTTAACCTTTTCACCCATGATTCCCAATTCCCAATTGTTAATTTTGCTTTCTTGAAACCTACGAATGATACATTTTGACTGTCCCTGTTAGCCCGAGCACGCAGCCTTCAAAATATTTTACTTGTACACGTCCCATTTGTTGTATGTGGATTTTATGTAAATATATTTTCATAATAAAAGTGAGGACGATTACCTCAAAAAATTTGAAAAAAAGATTTCCAATGAACAGATCCACAATCACCACTGATAACAATGAGTTTAGGCCAAACCATGGCGGTGGAATGGTTCACCAACTTTGTTAGATGGCAGCAATAGAAGGCACGATATTAGTTCATCTAAGGGGAAATGTATCTGTTCTTGTTTACAATCCATATCACCACCTACAGTGCAATTTTCCAGACTCAGTGTGGGCATGACACAGGATACAGAAGTTTGATCACGCAGTCACGGACAAATTAAGCATTTCATGACATCATCCTGCACCAGTCAATAAATCAATTTCTACTGAAATGATTATGTACAGCCAAACTGAGTCTAGCTGAAGTTATTACAAGTTTATGTGTGCTGATCAAAATCACGTAATTCAGCTTCATAAAGCTAAGCAACATCAATACAACATTAAAAGGGTAAACACTGTGTATGCTTCCATAAAATGTGAAAACAACGATTTGTCTCGCACAACACAATTCTAATCAGTCATATAGGTGATGATATCATCATGTTTAGACAGGGTTTCTAATGTCATTATTTCTGATGACATGCTGTCAGAAATTTATTCTGCAACTTGACAGTGTTTCTGAAAATGGCAAGATATTTCATCGGTTGTAAACAACCTGACACGAGATATGCAATGTCTCTTGTGATATCAACTTACATCATCCATGTCTTCTTTATTTGATATTACTTTTATTTTTCTGTAATTTCAATTTCTTGTTGGAAAATTAAAGTTATTTTATTTACATGGCTTTTTGCTTTTCTATGATTCAATCGTTAATCAGACATAGGATTCAATAATTATGTGAATTCACATCTGCAGCACTGCAGAGCTGTAGATAGGAGTCTCGATACATGTACAGTTCAAATATCCATGATAAAGAGTATCATCATATGCATATGTGATAACAGGATGCATGATGTGCATATGTGAGAATAGGACAAATCATGTGCATATGTGATAACAGGACACATCATGCAATCAAAATGACCTCCCACATGCTCTCACATTATTTCTAGATGATACTGTTAGCACTGTATACAAGTTATTAAATATGGACAGATCACTCGTCAGATTGTTTCTAAAGGAAAGATGATTCATAGAGTTTAATATTCAACACGTCTATATGGGTACAGTGTAAAAATATACTGTACAGTTGTTCTATTAATTTAAGTTTGTTTGCTTTTATAATGAAATGCACATGTATACCAAAGATTTCTTCACTTGTGAACCATTGAAATATTTCTTGGCAAGTCTGAGGCTATGTTCACAATTTTCCTCTCACACTGACCCTGTAATAACATTGACACTATGCAATAACATGACATACTCTCACAACAGAAATGTTACCACCTTATCAAACAGGAGACGTTTTAATCTTGCGCTGGCTTTGTTTATGAATGGAACGTTTGCTGATAGCAACGCGCGTAGTAACCAGGATGAAGCTAGTTCTGAAATGCACGCGCTTGCCCATATTTGGGTGTGATACGGCAAATTATTACACAAATGTAAGAGCGTCTTTTCCCATAGCGTTACACAGAAACATAGCTTGAGGTATACGATAAGATGACATAGTCTTACAACAGAAATGTTACCACCTTTTCAACTATTGTAAAAGCATAAGCAATATTCTGATCATAATAGCCTTTAGGAAAACTGTCATTGTATTATTGAAATGAATCTTGGATTTTTTTATCTGATATTCTATCCTTATTATTTTTAGAAAGAATATACAGGGGGTATGATTAACTGTACTTTCATGATATACCACATCACAAAACTGTACTGGAAACCTATATAACATTTCAAATATTCTAACTTCGCTAGCCAAGGGTGTTTCTCTTGACAGAGCCCCTGCCTCCAAACAGCTGGGAAGGCTATTGCTACGCTGATCTAACCAAGCCATGCAGACTCTGACTGGATAATGCAAATATTCTAAAGAGTAGAAGAAAGCTTTCAAGAAAAAGTCTACCAGGGCAATCTTTACAAGATTTGCAGATGCTGTTGTGTATTTAAAAAAAAATACAAAAGGCAAATGAATTACCACAGCTGTAGCAAGAACTCTACCGCAAGAAACAACTAGTTTTTGACACATAAATTTTGAGAAAATATTATTACCAACTAGTCTAACTGAACAATACTGATACAATCACAGCACAAAAGTTGGAAATCTTCATTTGGCAATGTTTTGATTGGAACAGATGAATGTAGTGAGGCCCTGGATATGTCAGGAGAGAGGCCAAAGAGCTGACCTTTGACCTACTCTCAAGGGCTAGGTTAAGGTAATTACAAACAGGAATCACATTCTCTAAAATATACTTGCTTTGGTTGCTAGACAACAGGAACAGATGACATCAAAAGCATTGAATTTCCTCATTATTTCCTTGCTGTCAGGAATTGTTATTGTGATTTCCAAGTTCATAAATCAGAACTATCAACTATCTACATCCGAGGTCACAACAGAAAACTTCTAAAATGCAGTTTCATATCACTCTGTTTACTGAGTTGATCAAAATCTACAAGAATCCATTTTCAAATCCCTTGTTAACACAAGGTTGTAGAATGCATAATGGTAACTTTTTACAACTGTGGAAATAAATATTGTTTTTTGGCACCATTTTTGCGATGGAAGAATTTCTCTTTAGCTTTAGACAATTTCAATTATGATTATTGTACCCTCAAGATGTACCAAGCTTTATGAAATTATAAAATTTTCAAGGTAAACTTTACAATTATATTGAGGAATGTGAAAATTGGAATATAATCACAATACCACATTGCATATTATATCACATCGAACATACCGGTAACTGTCATCAATAAATTTGGCTCTTTCGCTCCATGGTATATTAAAATCTTGTACCAGTTTATCCTACACTACAGGGCAGAACAATAAAATAAGGGACCATGGGGTGGAGTGCAGGGGATGGTGGAGGGTTAATGCAATGAATTTAAGTGGCTTTCTCAACAAAGGACACTTATAAAGTGAATAGTTGACTGAATCATAACAGGGCAAAACATCACTGGAAAAATTTAGTTGCTACTTCCCATAAACGATTTTCCAATGCAGACAATACCCTAAACAGATGTTATGGCACCACAATCTCTGAAGGTAGAAAGTGCCACAGGGATAGATTTTCTGACTCTCAATTTTATACAATACTAACTTAGTCTATCACTTGTGGAAGTTTGCTCATGGAGTACATGAAACTTTCACCAGCTGACTTTTGTGAAAATCAAGAGTTTTTCCTGATAGAGTTAACATAGGTGGCAGCCATTTTGTATTTCAAGTTTCTGTAAATATATTACTACGAAATTTATTTTTCTGATACCAAATTTTGAAACCCTGATATTTTTTGTTGATTTCAATAGGGAATGGTTTTAAGTTCCCCGACAAAAAATTTGAGCAAAAGTTGAATTCTTTCAATTTTGAGGCATGCACTACCTTTAAGGAATGAAATGAAAATTGAAACGTGACATTTTTGCTTGCTGTCATATCATTGCCAAGAATTGCTGCCAAGCTTTGCATACTGTGATGTGTTAGGAAGGGTGGTGTCAAACAGTCTGAATTTCTCTGGACTAACATACCGGTACTGTAAGCACAGGAACTGTACTTTGGAAATTCAACATACTGGTATCGACACTGTACCACATTTTTCAGGTCCATAATTGCATTGAAATGATTGCTGAAGTATCATGACTTCAACATCAAGCTCTCTGGCCAATGTGCAAGCAAGGTACCGGTAGTAACAATTTACAATCAAACCAAAAAATATTTACATGGTATAATGAAAAATAAATAAAGCAAGTTGTAAATGCAGTGAATCTGGGTACAAGGACACATATATACATGTACTATAAAAATTATGAGGTTTGGGATATTTTCAAAATTGCTTCTCTGAGTTTAAAAGCATTACTAGTATATTCAAACTTAAAATATGAAATAATCAAACAATTGTTTAAGATCTTTTTCATGCAAGACTTAAGTGAGGATTTTTAACTTCTGGTGAATATTGTTTTCTCAGTTTGTCACAGAGGAAACACAATTAGACACTGGAACTTATCTTCTGCATATCATTCACTGTAAAACTTCGCTCATCTGTCACAGTATTCTCACATCTCATTTACTCTGTTCTTTCACTACAGATTGGTGGAGTGAGCCAGTCAATTTGGGGTTCCAGTAAAAGTGTTTGGGGTTTCTATATCAACATTTAAAATACAATAAACTATCAATTTGTCAAAGTTATACTCTCTACAAATATATCTTCAAAAAAATGTCAATTACACCATTCTGCACATTTATCAACCAAAGGGGGAACCCAGATAAATTTGTCATTTGTTTTATTGATAAATTCTGTGAAATCATTCAAGAAACATGCATAGTCTGAAGCTATTCCATTTACTCAGCTGCTACTCACATGAGCAATATAAACTGTTCCTACTGACATTAAACCACTATCATTTTAACAATTTAACTTTTTGTTAGATGAAATAGAAGACATAAAGGGTCAGCCAATGTAATGATGATACACTTTAACCTTGTCCTTGATGTACCGGTACACAGCAAAGTTTTCCCTCAGTCTGAAGATCTGTCATAATGTTTGAAGTGATTACATCCATTTTTATGGTGTTTTGAAAGTTTGAGTTTTTCCAAACATTTTATCCCTGAAAGATGTTCACAGCACAAGCATGATCATTGACACACACGATGTCGACACTTCGACATATTAATTTTAAAACTGCTGACTTCATCACTTTTCTTTATAGTACACGAAATCGATTATTTTCTTCTCTGATTCTTGAAATTGATTGACAGAAACCTTTTCCAGCTAATTCTCAATGCAATATCATATCATCAGAATGAGCTCAACAAAATATTACGCTTTACAAGAAATAATCAGATTTGTTGTGTAGGTAATGTCGCATTTGCAAGCAGACCACATGATATGATATGTAAGGTCATCCACTTGACCTGTGGAAATACACGTACCAATGCGCCAATATGAAGTCCTTAGCATTCAAAACACTGTAATTTTTTATTAAATAGGATCATTTTATGGTAATTTTAACACATTCAATAGAAGTGAGCAGTGGAAGACACGCAATCCGGGCCTCAGTGAAGACTGAACAATGATCTTTACGAAGGCTACTTGTTGCAAAGTTATGGCTTCCATGGATGGTAGACATTTAAAAATGTCATTACACCATCTTGACAGATCAGTGTACTCTGTCCTTCATCTAAGTATTACACAAATCTTACAACCAAAACTTAAAGTACTCATATTCAAATAGGAATCGACCAATCTTGAATTGAAGGTAATTTTATCTTACCTTAAAAAGAAGCCATTTCAAATTTTGCAAATTAAGCTGGCAACTACAATCAGACAGTAAAAGCTTCTGCCTCCATATTGACTTGTAAGCGATACACCAACCTACGTCACTCTTACTAAATACTTAAACATCTCTGGTATTTCCTCTGCTGCTTGGCTCTCAATAATAACAACATCTCTACATCAACCCAAAGTCTTTGCTGGCGTATCATATGAGTACTTCTTCAATTTCAATCATAATTTGACTCAGGATCACGACTGACTCACTGTATATGATCCAGATTATTCATTATTTGTCAAAAATCTAACGAAATATTTGGATTTACTGAGAAGTTTGGCCTAACTTCACACACAGCCTGTGTTGGAATGTAGAGTTTGATAACACCCTTCAGCCTATTCTAAGAATTATCTTCCAAGACATTATATCGAACAACTACGCTATTTGGACATCAAAGAGCTCTTTCCTACTTGAACTACTTGATCTGTAAACTGCAGACTTTTTTTGAAAAGCATGATAAAATTTTCTTTTTCATTTAAAGGCTTTATGCTTCTGCATATAAAAATATTGTGCCGGATCTTGAAAACAAGATACATAAAACAACAAGTCAAAGATGTAGAACTTATTTCTTTAGAAATGATGCATTAATTAATCTAAATTGGATCAAAAAATATCTATTGATACATCTACTGATGTGCAACTTTGCTGTACTTAAAAAGAAAAACACAGAAAACCTGATTTTCATGACAAAACATGATGCATCTCACCATGGGAGGTTAAAGGTCAGACAATATGGCACAAGTCTTGAATTTCTCAATACAGCATACAATAATTACTCCATCAAAGATGATTATTGGCAATTATCTCATAATATACATGACAATTCTATGAACTGCTGTTGACACTCTATGGAACATAGAGATTGTACACTAATAATTGAGACATGGATGAAAATTCATTTATTCTACAATTTTTTTTTAGACAAAATTATGTATTGACATACAGGAAGTAAAGAAGTCATAAATATTCCATTTGTATTAGACAATAAGTCATTACACTGTGACTCAGAACAGTATCACCTCATGAAAATACTAATGATGATATTAACTTCAGAGGGAGTACTAATAGCATTTGTTACAGCCTATACGTTTACTGTCCTCTTCAAGCTCTGTTTTCCATGATCACCTCAAATTTTAGGTCCAGAAAGTTGCAGGATCTAGGAAGTTTTACTTGAAATTCCAAGGCCAAAGTTTCTTACACAATTGTTGTGACTTACAAAAGAATGTTCAATACTATTCCTAACAGTGGCATTGGTTTCTGAGAAAAAGAAATTAAATTTGCTGAGCAAACTCATTTTACAGGGATACTGTACAATATCACAGATTGTCTGTTTTATGAGGTAGGTTTATTCATGTTTATGTACACACCGACCCCATGAACTGATTTGTCCAAAGTCTATGGCCTTTATCCAAATGTTAACAGAGTAAATTGCAAGAATGAACTTCAGAAAACACTTTTGCCTTGACAATGTAGTGAAGCAAGCTAGTATAATAAACAACTGCCAAAGCCCGAATAAGATACAATAAAGGCTACGTAACAAACAACATACCAAGTGACTAGTGGGCAAGTCTACATTGTGAAGTGATGGGATTCTCCATTTCTTGCATTGATATCACAAAACTCATATAGACGCTGATATCATAATGTACCACACACAAACTGATACCGATAACGATTTTATCATGTAATTTATGACAATCTATTTCCAGAGCGATAAAATCTCTAATTCTTAGCAGATGATCAGTCACGTCATTAGACCAGAACTGCTGTATTTCTACAATGTAAATGTCGATCTAAGAACTCTATGGGGGTAGTTCTGTACACTGATTGGTATCTACATTGACCTCTAACCTCACACAGACTACCACAACAACAGTCTTTATCACATCCTTATGTCAAACGCACTTCTGTTTGGTTTGAGGTCAAAATGGCCGGTGAATTCAGATGAAGTACATGCATCGGTAGAAACACATTACACATTACTAAGAGATAGAAATGTCAAGAATAGTGTCTATTCTTCCACTGGTTCCTCAATAAACCAATGAACTTGTCTCGTCAAGTGTACAATTTATCTCTCGTTTATGTTTTCATACCTGTCATCAATCCATGTATAAATTTTAAATAGCATTTAAATACACAATCTTGGTGTCTTTCTTGGTGTCTTTATTACTCCATTGTAACTTGAAATTAAAAATTAACTTGACATCTAAAAATATCTAATATCTGTTCAGCTGGTTGTCATATTTTGAAGGCCTTGTTTGTGTTTTATTTAGATAAATTATGTCTAGAAGTAAAGACAATTATTTCTACTGAAACATAGGGATCTGGCTATGACACACGTTGATTAACAACATGGAAATTTAGTGATTTTAACTTTCATCTTGGAATTGAATACACAGAACTCCAAATACTATCTATCCATGCCTATCAATTGGACAAGTCACATTTATATTTAGTCATCTAGGTCACAGAAGAAAGTGTCTTCAGACTAAAATGTATTTATAGTGATCTGGTGTTCCAATATGGCAGGCTACTTAACACTATTTTTTTTTATAGATCAACACATAAAAATACTATTTTGCATTGGATAGAATGAAAAAAAATGGTCATTTTGAAAATTCATAAATGAGTGCAATACAGTTAACTGCTTGTCCAAGAATCAAAATGGCTGTCTGCAATGGGTAGATCCAGTTCCGTCAATTTAGACCTGTTTTCAATGCTAATGGCTTGAATGTTCTCTTTCCCATTAAACCATCTCTTTCTGGTTAAAGTCTACTAAAACTATAACTATTGCAGATAGATTCAACTGTGCAGGCATAAACAATTTTATTTTGGTCAGAATGTCAGTAACATTGAACTAAATCCATCTCATCTGGCAGGACAGGTCAACAAGCATAAATTTCCACCGGTAAAAATTTTGGCAAAACCTGTCCAAAGCATGCTAGTAACTCTAGCCTGATAAAAACATCACAAAATTTTGCAGCCTTGAAAAGGATCCAGAAGTAGCTATTAGGTTGAATTTTAAAGTGTTCTCCTCATAAAAAGTATTTTATTTGAAGTAATGTCTGTTTTCAAAATTCATCACTTTGAAAACTGTTCAAACTAAAAATAGTGATGTTACAATTTTGATGCGGTCATACCGAAATAAAACGTTATTACTTCACAACAGAAAATACATTTTTCCTTTAATGTACCACATACCAGTACAAGAAACCTAAAACTGACCTGAATCTGATTTTTTTGTTATTTTGATCAAAGCTACCATTTGTATAGAGTTATCACAACAATTTGACTTCAGTCATGACCCTAGCCAATACAGAGCAGTATGTTTGCTTGGGTTGTAAAACTATTCTAAGAGACTTGGGTCAAAGGTCACAGCAATCCTGCTGTCTGCCTATGCAGGGACTGGCTGCATCTAATGACACGATAATGGAATCTCCGGTGCTAAAACTTTTATTTTCCACAGATGTGAAAACTTTGCTCTAATCAGCTGATGTATATGCACTCACTTGGTTTTGATAATGAGACAAATATTTCACACTAACAGTTTATGAAACTTTATCACATCCTCTAATTCAATCAATATTCCATTATTTGAACCATTATTTGATAGTTTTCGATTTGTTCAGCATAGTGGACAGAATGATGGCAAACAATCAAATTCAGAGCTGTATACAGTACACTTTGATCTGTGTACAGTACAATCTCACAAAAAGGCCAAGCATAAAACTTTTCATACAAATTAAACTTTCTTTCTCAGTTTTTATAATTTCTCTAGAGAGCGTATCTGAAACATCTACATTGGATGTGTTACATTAGCTTTGCAGGATGCATAGATCGTGCAAGCTGCTTTACCCCAGGCTTTACCCATTACTGTATACGTGTTTTTGGGCAGTACCCTGGATATGACCTTCAACCCCTACAAGGAGTCTTGTTACCATGGCTACTTCCTGTGATAAAAGTAGAAACAAAATCTGAACCAATCAAACTGGGAACACATTCCAAAAACAATGCTCTGTCACTACTGACAGGCAAACTAATTAGTACTAATTACAAACTTTAACCCTTTTCCTGCCAAGTCGTTGAAAATCCGCTTGAAATTCGGTGTAGCTAGAAGCTGAGCAGCCA
>LD366276.1:26220-38660 GCA_001465055.1 Ptychodera flava | reverse complement strand
GCAGGAAGACCCTGACTTCTCCTTAGCTCTCCCAAACTTGCAAGATATCTATTCGCTGAGCAATAGTTTGCTTGTCCCGCATTGCCAAGAAGCGCTACAATGGAAGAAATCAGGACAAAGTATTTGAGGGGAAATTCCATTTGAACAGTCAGTTTATGAAGTATGAGGGCGCCATAACCCTTAACAGCTATCACATAATTCCAAATTTTTGGTTTTAACGCTGATAGCAATGTGTCTGCATATACCACAGCACAGTGAAATATACCTTCAACTGGTGGTGTAGCAACATCCGACTTAATCTTCCTTAATGCTCTTTTAACCTGGTCATACCTTGAAACGTCCACCTGCATGACCTCAATACTTGCTCCCGAACGTTTCAGTTTTGTGAACCGCTTTTGGATTTCTTCTTCTGGGTTCTTGTTTCTGGAGAAGATAATGACATGTTTTGCCCCACATTTTACCAGCCAATCAATCATCTCACAACCAAATCCTTTGGTACCGCCAGTCACAATATATGATGCATTTTCATTTACGATGAAATCAGTACTTTCAAAGTCGATGGGAACTGAGAATTCGTCTTTGTCCACTGTAACAATAGTCTTATTCATTTTAATACTTCTTTCTGTCGAAACCTCTGACATATGAGTCTTATCAGTGAGTTTCTCCAGAACTTTGTCAAAGTCCGTTGAAGATTTTGATAGAGTCTGAAGCAGCTCTGTGGTTTTACGTCGAAAGAAAAATGAGAAAGCTAGGTTTGTCATTACTGTATGAGAATTTGTGACAAACACATTGGCAAGTGGAGGAAGTGCAGATCTTGTTTCCTCACCCATCACTTCATTCTTCAAAAAGACAATCTTTGCCATTGGTCTCAGGTTAGAACATAGTTTTTTTAACTGATCCTTTTTCATTCCTGTGGCATCAGTGAAGATGATCACGTCATACTTGTTGTCCATTTCATTTATACGATTTGATCTCTCACTGCCAGAATAATAATCATTCGTTGACTGGTTTTCTCCGCCCTTCGAGTCAAGCATTACTTTTTTAATTCTTAACCCTAGTGACATTGCTAAGTTTACAATTGCTTCACCCAGAGTTTCACTAGTGTCATCTATGTACACTAGCACTTTCAAGCCATCGTCCATATCTGAAGTATCTGTAATATTTATGAATGGACCGAGTAAATAGACTGCAGCTGTAAAAGCTTCAGCTGCTGAAATAGCCTCAGGTATTTTGCAGAGGAAGTTTGCATCTGCTAATGTATTGGATGTAAGTTCACTCTGACTCACACCAACCACCAAATCTCCTTCTTCCAGGGTGCCACACATTTAACCACTTCCATTTACTGTTCCTGAAAAGATAAACAAGACACTTTCGGTGTTAACATTGTTGTCACTCTTCTTTAGAATAGGCATGTAGCATATGACTTTCACTTTAACTTTTCCTTCAGGAATTCTTTCATTGTATTCATCATTGTGTATTTTGATATTCCATGAAGCGTCTCCATTGTCCACAAGCTTCCAAGACTTGGTTGTGACACTTCTACGGTAACTTGTCATGGGCTCTACTTTGATGCGTGGTGCATACACATTGACGGACCCTTCCTCGTTTTGACACAGTCTTAGGGCGATCTGATTTTCATACAATAAAGGTTTGCAAAGGAAATGAAAGGCGGATGTTGCCAAATCTGAACTATTGTGATTCAGAGGCAAATCTACCATGTAGACGGGAAACTCTGGATTCTCATGCAGAATTGTTGAACCCACAGCAGTGACTCCTGTCATAGCTGGTTGTGTTTCCTCGAGATCAAGAGCTGCGAGAGCCCCTTGGGTAATCAGCCATAAGGTTGGATAGCTTTCTTTATATATAGTGGTGAGTGCATTGTATGCACTCACACACAAAGTACCGCAGACAGCTTGTGTTTCTTCAAATGTGCTCCACTTCAGAAGAGATTCTGCATCATGTTTGCCTGTGAGTGCGGCAGCAAAAACAATGTCAGTGGGACCATACTTGTTGCAGACATCTTCAAACTCTGCTTCCCATGATTTATTTTTAGGCGATTTGCATGAAATGCCCATGTTGTTGTCTCCGTTTTCATCGAATTTTGATCTCAAGTTTGTTGCAAAATTTGTTTCATCTCCAACAATAAGATACTTTCTTAGTTTTGGACTTTCTGATATTTCCATGTCTTGAGTGTATTGCCCATCATTTGAAATAGTTGAGACTTTATCCCATACGGTATACCACAGCAGTTGTTTGTCAGAAGATGACCGTATTTCTGCAAACTTAAAACCTTTTATCTTACAAAAGATTTCCATGTTTTTTTCATTTGCCACTGTTACATCAGCGAAGTATTCATCACCAACTTGTGTCAACTTGGTGTAGAAAACCACATTTCTTGGAGCTTGTCCTTTCAGGGTCATTTCTTTCATTGAACTCGGCACACCGAATAGGGGGCTGAATGGTATGTTAGCAGCTTCAGCATTTCTTTTTGTGATGAAGTACTTCAGAACAGCATATCCTTGGAAAATTGAATCCAGAAAAGCGGGATGAAAGATGTACCTTCTTGATTCCTGTTGTACTTCCTGAGACATTTCAGCAAAGACAATACTTTCAGCATTATCAATACTGAATTGAACCTTTTTGGTGCATTTGAATGAAATACCTAATTTAAAACCACACTCTGCTGCTAACTTGAAGAACTCGTCAGTTTTCAACACCATGTTGAACTTCTTCTCAATGCTTTTAATATTGAGTGTGGATTCTGGCTTAATTGTGTTGATGATGATTTCATCGGTGATGGAAGATGAGTAAATTTCCATAGTAGAATGTTGTATCCATGATCCACTCTTTGCATCTTTACTTCGTAGGGAAAGCTTTTTTCGCCCCCCATCTTCTTCCTGTACTGTTGTTTCAATTGTTGTTGTGGCTACGGCGGAATCGGGGGCAAACAGAAAACGCTTAAACAAGAGATTTCTAAGTATTATATCTCCTTCAGATGGGTCCAACTCTCGAGCTGCAGCAAGTGCTGTTTCCACATATGCAGCAGCTGGTACGATGACATTTCCCTGCACAACATGGTCCTTCAGCCATGGAATTGTGACAATGGAAATCTCAGATTTCCAGACTGACGAGAGAGAGTTGAAAAGATGGGACAATTCCTGTCTTTTACCAAGCAAGGCATGGTTCTCCATAGGGAATCTATACAAATCTCTGCTACTTGGAGATTCGCATGAACACTTTACACATTGCCATGGATATGATGGTATGGGACATTTTTCGTACGGACCAATACTAAACAAACTTTCCAAGTCTACCTGACAACCTTCGACATAAAGCTTGCCAAAGGACTGCATAAGATCTGTCAGATCATCAGACAGTGTGTTGATGTCACGTGGTCGTTTTAGGGAATGTGTGGTGAATGGCTTGGAATGGCGGGACTTATTTGCAGCAAATATATCATTCATTGCTGGTTTGAGTGCTGGGTTAGGGCCAATTTCAAGAAAGTTAGTGTATCCCTCTTCTAGTAATTTTTGAATAGCTGGCATAAACTTTACTTGTTGTCTTATGTTGCGGTACCAGTAGTTTGGATCTAAAGCATCTTTCCTTGTAATGAATTCATTGGTAACTGTGGACAACATGGGAACTGTTGGACTGTACTTTGATTCTGCATTCTCAGCAGACTCAGAAAGAAATGTGATTTTCTTCAGAAACCCAGATTTAACAACTTCTTGCTGGTAGCTATGGAACGCATTGTTGACTTTGAGAACAACGTTTTTGATATTTTCTTGTTCAAGAGTGGAAGAGAAATCCTTTATGACAGATGTCTCACCAGACAAAACTATTTGTGTCGGGCTGTTAATGGCAGCTATGTCAAGCTTGGGTTGTTGGGAACTTTTCTCCAATTTCATCTTCACCTCTTCAACAGGATGTAACACTGCCAGCATTGTACCGGATCCGCTTGTATGCCTTAGTTGGCGACCTCTGTTATAAATAACACGAACTGCATTTTCTAGGGTCAGTAAACCAGCTGTGTATGCTGCTGCAACTTCCCCCACACTGTGACCAACGATGGCATGTGGATTAACTCCACATAGTCTCCAATGTTCAACCAGTCCGATCTGTACAGCACAAATTGATGGTTGTGCAATTTCTGCGAAACAAACAAGAATGACAAAACATAAGTGTTCCACTGGTACTCTTATTTGTTGGTGCGCTAAAGCATAATTACAATATTTTACTTACTTCACTTACATTTAAATTTGATAAGGAAGTACTGTGTACTTCATCAAGCTAAATAGTTATGTTCAATAGATTGCGTGTAGTAAATTTGTCAAAAATGTTTGAAAATAAACTTCAATCCCACCTGTCTTATTAATAAGATCCTTGTCTGTTTCATCCATCAAAAGTTTTACCAGAGACCACTCCGCACCACACTTTCTGAGAATTTTGTCGATTTCCTGTGCAAGAAAAAGAGTTTAGTGGTAATCGCGTTGGCTTACTCACTTAAATACTTTGAACTTGACTATTTAATTTTTGTATTTTAATTCTTAACAGCCATAAAAGATGGCAAAAGTAAAGGAATATACAAATATCAATAGTATTGCACGACAATCCACTGCTTGAAATGAACGAGAATTCGTACTTGGCATTGACCCTTGTCGGTAAATGAGTTTATTACTTACCTCCATAGGCTCCCTGAATGAAGAAACAGTGTTCATCAGCTGTCTCGTCATACCCCACCATTGTGTGCCCATCCCAGAGAACACGAAGACCAGATGAGACTGATTAGAGTCATGTGCTGTGCTCTCTATGTAATTATCTGATGGTTTGCCTTCCAGTCTTCCCTTCAACTCACTGATAGCCTCTTCTTTTCTCCAACAAATGACAGCACAACGGTGACTGTGGTGTTGCGTCTTCAGGGCTGATGTGTACGCAGCATTAGCAAACTCTTGAAAATCCTCTCCAATGTCATTTTCGAGATAAGTAATCCAATCAGATATGCGTCTTTCGAGTCCTTCTTTTGTTGCTGCAGACGTCACCAAAAGCGTTGGAAAGGGGTCTATGTTGCTCCGATTTATATGTGCTGAAATTTCTGCAACCTCTCTTTGAACTTCCATCTCGATGTTTTCATAGACAGTATCAGATGAAATGAATTCTTCGAGAACGATGTGTGCATTTGCACCCCCAAAACCAAACGAGCTGCAACCAGCTATCCTTTTGCTGACTTGCGGCCAGGTGATCAGTCTATCCGGTATTTCTACGCCATTTTTCTTGAAGTCAATGTTAGGGTTTCCTTCTTGGAAATGTACAACTCTCGGAATCTTTCTCTTCTTTAGGCACAAGGCTACTTTTATTACCCCGGCAACACCAGCGGCCCCTTCTGTGTGACCGAAGTTTGACTTGACTGATCCTATGTACAGTGGTTTCTTTTGCTTAGGTCTCGTCCGTGCCATTCCCTCTCCAAGAGCATTAGCTTCTGTAGTGTCGCCCACTTGAGTACCAGTACCATGAGCCTCTACATATTGGACATCATGAGGGCTAACTTTGGCATGTTTGTATGCTTTATCAACTAGATCAATCTGGGCTTGATAACTGGGGTTGGCTATTCCAGGTGTACGACCATCATTAGTGAGAGCGCCCCCACGAACCACTGCATAGATCTGATCACCATCTTCTACCGCCTTTGCAAGAGGTTTCAAGATCACAACACCAGCACATTCACTTCTTGAGTAACCATCAGCTTTTGCATCAAAACTTTTACACTTCCCATCAGGAGACAGCATTCCGGCCTGACAAAAACCAATACTCGTGTCCGGCAGGAGTAGAAGGTTGGAACCCCCGGCAACAGCCATCTGACAGTCACCATTTCTGATAGCTTCACACGCTTGGTGTATGGCATAGAGAGAGGATGAACATGCTGTATCAATAGTGTAGCTTGGACCTTTGAAGTCGAACTCATATGATATTCTATTCGAAGCCATGCATGAGTTGACACCAGAGTTTGAATATTGACTGACGTTGCCAGGAGGGTTAGATGCCAAGGATGCATATTCACTTGCTGTGAGGCCCACGTAGACACCGGTGTTGGAACCTCGAACATGTGAGGGCGGTAATCCAGCATCTTCCAAACCTTCGAAGACAACCTCAAGAAGCAGGCGTACCTGAGGATCCATATATCCTGCCTCACTACAACAAAGATAATGATCATAGTAAGCTGAGAACTTGAATACCTGCAATACTTTAGAGTGTCATTAATATGTCTGTGCACCGGAAAAACCATATTGGCCTAAATATTTCATAGGCCTTTTGGATATCCGTTGGATTTAAGGTACGCGTATACGCAAACCATATAGGGGAATTTCATCAGGAATGAAAGATTCCATTCTTTGTAGATAGTTGAGACTTGGCCAGCTTAACTGACTACTGTAACTGCCTATTGGTTAAGATTTAGGGTGGTACGCACCTCGAAAATGAAATACAAACTTTCGTTAAAGAAGTCTTCGAGAAATCTTTGAACCACTCTCTTTCAAAATCACGAATAAAAATGGAAGGTCCTAGTGCTAATGTTGGTACAGGAGGAAAAAAATACTCAATATTTCTCGAAATTCTAAATTGAAAATGGCCACCTTCTAGGTGGTAACTCTATGGGGAAAAATATAATTTTCGATTTTCGAAAAAACTGACACGGTAAAAATATTTTTAACACCAAGAGCTTTAAAATGAACTCAAAACAAGTGGTTGGTTAGAAAAATTGTAAAGGTTTGAGAGTGTAATTATGTGTCCCCGAGGTGCATTCTACCTTAAAATAGACACATGGACTATAATCATCTAAACCTTGTTACTTACCATCCTTTATATTTGCTTTTGAACTGCAGAAGCACCTTCCGTTCAAAAAATTATGAACCCATGAATATTCAAGCAGGTTCACAATTGTGACAAATAGACGGCAGTTCGAAAACACGACCTACCTGGAGGAATCTTAAAAAACTGCCTATCAAATGAATAGACATCGTACTTCAGATAGCCACCGCACTGGTTGTACATTTTGCCGGCGACTGTGTTGGTCGGTCCACCAGGATACAAGAAGTAAGAAGTGTCAAACCTAACAGGAAAGAAATGTGAAACAATCAGGCAATTTGTAGAAAGTTTTGATGAGGGAAGACAAAGAGTGCCCATATTAATATACTGATAAAGTGATTAGTGGGTGAATCGCCTCTGAGATATCATGCAGGGACGGATACATGTGTTTTTGAAATGGAGAGGTAATCGCACTCTTTGATTGAGTGACCATTAGCGCTATCATCATGGCTGGCTTCAAATTGCATACTTGCCTACAAAAACGACTATTTATTCTATACAGAAAACTGTAGTTTTTCCGTTATCTTCAGCTTCAAGAAATTTCATTTCTAAAATGAACAACAGAAGTACGATGTCTACATGTATTGACATTCACACATGTAATTGACTGCTTTAGAAAATACATTTTATATTGCTATGGGCGTTGCTTTTTCCTCTGTTCAGTGGTAATGCTGAAACATTTTTCTGTGACATTACGAATGGGGGATATGTATCAATTATTCAATCATTAGTACAATCGTTCAATCAGTCAATTTAAGAAATAGTTGACTATGTGTGACGCGTTCAGGCTAAACTACCTGACTTCAACTTTAGGCGCCATAAGAAAGGTAGGCTATTCAATATTTTACAAAGGCTCAAAGGATAAAGAGATTGTGATGAACGTCATTCGCGCCCAACTTTTACTGCTTTCATTCAAAACGCTGCAACTGTAGTTAAAGATAATTTGTAGACATTCTGTTCAGTCTCGATAAAATAAATATATAATAAATAGCGACGTTTACATACAAAAATCCTCCTAGGAAATGCCTGAACAGACATGTTATTTGTGTCTCCCTAAAGCTGCATTCATAAACATCTCTTGAGAGGGAGGGTAAGTTTGAAAGAAATTAGAACATGCCACGGGGGAGCTGAAAAAATTGACATTACAATGGGGGTTCTTGAAAATATAATGAATATCTAACCCCTTTTCAAATATCTTCTGGCACTTTCATTTCCTGTCATTTCCATTTTTGTATTTATGACCAAGCAGCCAACTTGAGACAAAAGATTTAGCTTGTCATGATTTCTACTTACCAAACTCCTCCTTTGTGCAAAACTGTTCTCTATAATGATTAAAAGTTTCAAATAAACTTTTCAATAACACCTACACTGCATAAAAACGCCATAATACTTACTGTATTAGCATGAATTATTGCTTGTATTTTAGCTGAATAGTGCATATACAGGTGAATACAGTTAATAATCCATTGCTTGTATTCAGAAAGCCTGTATTCATGTGGATTCATGTGAATTCAAGTGTATTATTCTATAATACAGGCAACTCATTAATGTGAATTTATCTGTATTATTGCGTTTTCATGCAGTGCTATTTCAGATAACGTACTTGATAATATTCACCCATTGACAATACATTGGGTCTGTGTCACTGTCAAACGTTCATGTCGCCGTATATACATTTTTATTTTTTGAAGACTTTGACAGAATAAAAGTTATTTAGAATTGTACGTAGCGTCATCAATAACAACTGGAAGCTTCAGGTCAAATAATGAATCAATATTTTCAGTGAATTTAAAGTTCAAATTTCTTGCAAACACATGCACTTGTAACCATCTAAGTCTTATCAAGTGCATTAATATCAGTTACGTAACGTATAAAAATACACAGATTTAGCTAGGTTTGTATTGTAAAAAATATTCGTAGTTTCCTCTTAGACTAAAATGTGTAGTGGCTCAACTTTTCGGTGAAATTCGAAAATAAAATTTCTAGTACACACATGCACTTGTAACCAACAACCAACAAACATCAAGGGTACATAAATACACAAATTGACCGAGGTTTGTATTGTAGAAATATTATTCAAAGTTTCCTAATAGACTACAATGCGTAGTGAAACAACATTTTCGGCGAATTACAAAAATTTAATTTTTAGAAAACAAATGGAAATAGTAACCACCTTCTTCTCATCAAGTATAATTATATCAATTATTCGGGGTCCATATATGCACAAATATTGCAAGTTTTAAATTGGGAAAAAATTATTGCAGTTTTGTCATAGGCTTCCATTACAATGTATAATGGATCAACATTTCCGGCGAAATGCCAACATGTCCACTTGTGAACATTCAATGCTAATAAAGTACATTTATATCCGTTATCAAACGTATTTAGATGAACAGATATTGCGAGTTTCATATTGTAAAATACGCCTTCATTGTTTTCTTATAGACTACCATTTATAGTGCATCAACATTATCGATGGAATCCAAAAATCAATTTTTTGTATACATATTCACTTGATAACTGTCACTTCAAGCAAAATAAATTGACATGAAGTGTCACACATATAAATGTAGAGATATAGCTTGCTTTTACGCAGCAAATGTCAATAATTTGCCTAACAGACTCCCATGTATTATAATTTGATATTCTGGACGAAGCACTATATCGCTTTATTTTGTCTTCCTTTGAGTGGAGGGCTTCACAATTATAGCAAAACGAAAGGGGGTGGGGAATTTGAACACACTGCGAGCTCGTTAGGGGAGTATTTGAAAAATTCTGAGAACTTTTTTAATCCCCTCCCCTCTCCAGAGGTATTTGTGACTGCAGCCTAATCAAGGGTGTAATTACATGGGACGAAAAGGCAACAATGCTTCTATGACGTGGTCGATGTTACTAGCTTTATGGGAATTTGTTAGTAGTGGCGTTAGAACACCCCATTATTTATCGTCCGCGAGTCATTTAAAGTGAATGGTTGAAAGATTTCTTGTGGAAAGTATGAGTAAATATTTATTTCTCTTTCGAGGCGCATACCACCTTAAGATGTATCTCGCCTCGGCTTTGACAAACAACCTGGCGCTTTAACTCTTTAAGGGAAATCTCATTATCGATTTCGACTTCGCAAGATACTCCCAACAAGTTTGAACGGGTCAAAATAGCTCTTCAGGATTATTGCAAAAATTTTAGAGCTGACTGTCTCTTCTGGTGGCACTTTTACTAAAAATACTCTTAAATGACGCATGTGTTAACGTTTCTCACAGTTGTTTTGTTAAGATGGCACAAAGCTGTTGTCTGGTGTAAAGCTGAAGAGAATTAAGAAAAGGAGAACTAAAATAATGATATACGGATTAGTCTGGAACTCATTGTACGAGAGTTTGTAATAAATTGTTCTTTTGAAAAGAATAGATTATCAAATAACTGCTAGTTAAATGAGCGAATATTTATGACGATAAAGTCTACAAATAAAAATGATAAGTTCTACTTTACTACTTCCCTTATGAGAAAGAAAAACGAAGTTTTCGGTCAAAAAATGTATTTGAAGATCAATTGCGTGGTATATAAATCGAACAAAGTCATTGTTATAAACACAATTTCATGAACAATTTGGAACAAGTTTTACAGACAAACAGTGACATGCATGTCCTTTGTAAAACAAGCCTAGCAATTACTATTGTTAAGACGTCATGACTTTCTTTTTTTATGAAGTCTAACATTTTGAAATGTTTCACGTAACCTTCAACAACACTTTAGTCTCTCTCTCTCTCTCTCTCTCTCTCTCTCTCTCTCTCTCTCTCGTCGTAGTCACCATTGTCATATCATGATTTCCTCACAGTCAGTTATGAATAAAAATCACCATGGCAGCATGAAAAATTTTGTTTTTAAAAGACCAAATTACTTATGTCGAAACAACGTCAACAATATCAATATGTGTGCACGTTTTAATTCTAGAATTGCCCGACACGGATGTCACTGTAGCTGTTATTGTTTCACATAAATATGTAAACTACATTTATAAGATTGCTTATTGCAATAACTGGTGTTTTGATAGCTGACAAATTTTCATTTTCAAATAGACTAGGTTATGTAATTTCTTTATTCCAAGCGCATTGAAAATGGTGTAATTGACATCGGTTGTGTAGTATGAGCGACAACAGTTTCAGTGCATGGTGTGATTGACATCGGTTGTGTAGTATGAGCGACAACAGTTTCAGTGCTAAGGGAAAGATGAATGCGGCTATATCGGTTGGGTGTAAATTTTAAAGATCCCTTGTCCCGCCGGGAAATCAGGTAACTTGAATGAGCTCACTCTAGTCCTTCGATAAGGAACAAGATGAGTGTTTTAAGCAAGTTTTTCAATCAGCAACATAATAATGGTGTTAAATTTAATAAACGCATTGTTGACTCTTTCATGGACAGAGTTGGCGATTTAAAAGAAGAAATAAATAGTCTCTAACGAGATTAAATAATATTTAGCTCGAAACTTAATTATAACACAGTGCACTATTTACAATTAGAAGGGACACCATCTCTCACACGCAAATGTACGATTAAAATCATTTCTTTTCAAAGATATTCAGATACGCTATAACATGCTTGAAAAAAATCACTAAATACGAATTTTGAACAAGGAAAATAAATAGCAAAGTCTACTTTTGACATTAAAATTAAGAGTCAAATTTGCTGTAAAGTTTTGAAGTGTTTGACAGATTTGGCCAAGTGTTCATGTTGAATTTATAACGAGTAACCAATCCTTAAAAATAGGTATGTTGAGCTTTCATTATTTCTTTGAAGTATTTGTAGTTCGTCAACGCCGTACGCGTCTTAATGATGCTTCTTGTGAGTGTAGCTTCGAAAGTTTGCAGTGTTTTTATGGTACACAGAATGCAGAAATTCGATTACCCATGATGCATGCCGGACTTTCCAGATCAAACACAAGAGTATCAGTACAAAGCAACAAGCGCATCCTAGGTACGGTAAACATGTGTAAGGAGGGCCATTCATCGGTACTACTTCAGAATAATCGGACCAGACATTATCGATTAAACCCATACTCGACCTGTGAGCATTTTGTGTCACGCGGTTTGAATGTAATCTTTCAATGGCCAAAGGCCTCAATCCTGACCCTGCGATACACACTTTTACAAGGCGCCAAATGTAAAAAAAAATAATTTACACAATCACCCTTATTTCAGAGATAGAACAGCTAGAACATATATATATATATATATATATATATATATATATATATATATGTGTGTGTGTGTATATATATATAATATATATATATATATATATATATATATATATATATATATATATATATATATATATATACAAACACACATACACATTGGCCATACATATGTATGCATACATATACATACACATATATGTATTAATACATATACATACGCATATAGGGTATTCATTTATACATATAGAATACATACATACATACACACATACATACATACGTACAATACATACATACATACATACATACATACATACATACATACATACATACATACATACATACATACATACATACATACATACATACATACATGCATGCATGCATACAT
>LD366276.1:12356-23984 GCA_001465055.1 Ptychodera flava | reverse complement strand
CCCCCTGGATTTTGCCGGCCCACCCCCGGCCGTAATAACTGAACGCTCCCTTAGCGGCCGGTGCTGCAGAGCACACGTTAGAAAAAGACCGCGCACGGCCGTCCGTGAGCTGCCATTTTTGCGGCTACACCCTGGCAAGACTAACGCTAATACACGCATAGTGTCGGCGCTTGTGCTATTCAAGTGCATTTGAACTTTCCGGTTTATTTTGCGCTAGTAAGCTAGCGATAAGAATGATCAGGTGAGATCACTGCTGCAGGGCTTTTCGTAGAAGAAAGGACAGGCGCAAGGCGTCGACCACACAGCGCTCCTTCACTGAGGTTACTGTAGTCAGCTGTGCAACCTACTTTCGCGGTCCACAGAGTAAAGAGAATAAAGAAAAAAAATTAATACGGAAATTTTGGTGCAATAAACCCATGCAAAATGATTGATGAAGGCAAATTTGGGTAATAAGACAGCAATTCTTGGTCTTGGGCTTTCCTTGAACGAGCGCTGTGTGGTCGACGCTTAGCGCCTGTCCTTTCTTCTACAAACAACCCTGATCAAGGGGGATCTCACCTGATCATTCTTGTCGCTCACTTACTAGCTCAAAATAAACCAGAATGTTCAAATGCACCTGAATAGCACAAGCGCCAGCACTATGCATGTGTTAGCTTTAGTCTTGCCAGGGCAGCTCACGGACGGCCATGCGCGGTCTTTTTCTAACGTGTTGCTGTGCAGCACCTGCCGCTAAGCTCTTACAGGCCAGCGCTGCAAAGCAAACAGGTCAGAAAAGCCAGCGCACGGTATATGGGCAACAATAATTGCACCTAGCCTGGGTCATTCTTAGCCCTGCCATGGTACCTTTTTAGCTACATGGTCCTGCGTACGATACTGTGTTTTCCCAACGCAGTGCTGGAGGCCTAAACTTATGCCTCCTGTCCAGCACATTCATCGCCGGGAACGCACAGCATCGTAGGCTGGACCACTAGGGTTCTTCTTTGGTCTTGTGAAACACAAAAGGCCCGCTGTTTGCAGCATTGTGAACACAACGTCTTTTATGTAAATCAACTTGCGACCGACATATGAGCATTTGGAAGTCACTAGACCATGTTTCGAAAACGAAGATGTATATATATAAAATGTCCGAGTCCCATCTATGTGAAAACGAGACTGTATATAACATTTTGCACTTGTATTACGTGTATATAAAACTTTGCAGTTGTATATAAATTTGCGCAGCTCTATGAAAACGAGGGCCTTAATGTAGCTTTATGAAAACGAGGTCCTATATATATAAAATTTTGCAGCAGTATGAAAGGTGAAAACGAGGTTGAATGTAAAATTAATGTTTTCCAGACGTAAGCTTACAGTTGAAAACATTTACATTCAACCTCGTTTTAAACTGTCTCGAAAGTGAGGCTCAATGTAAATTTTCGACCTTCATCCAGTATATGTATGTATGTATGTATGTATGTATGTATGTATGTATGTATGTATGTATGTATGTATGTATGTATTCTACATGTATAACTGAATACCCTATATACGTATGTATATTTATACATCTTGTGTATGTATATGTATGCATACATATGTGTATATGTATGGCCAATGTATATATGTATATATATATATATATATATATATATATAAACATATATATATATAAACATTTCTGTGTACGTACAATATAGTGGTACACTATATGGTAAATAGATCCCTGAAGTCTTTGTTGAAAATTGCGTATTTTGCGAACAAATAGTCAAATCGAATTAATGAGATATTATACTTCACCTTGAATAACTTTGGACACAAATAGGCTGAAATCCCATTCACGTAAACGTTAATACTACATACCAACTGTGGGTCATCAGATTCGCGTTGAGTGGAGACCTTTGAAGGACGGTTGATAATTGTCGTTTACTTCGGTCCGACCTCTTTGCGGATGATAAAACAAGTTTGCCTTTTGATGTTTTACGACAAAGTGTTTTTAGATCATTTCGGCATAAATTTGACTTGAGACCTCTTCCGCACACATTTTGGCAGGAAGATTACGGAAAAGAGATGAGACATAGACTCATTCTCTACCGTTTTCACATAAGCTTAATTAACGAATGAAACGTATAGAGCAGAGTGACGCTTGTAGTTGCCGTAATCGCCACAGCCACTTTCGCCCCTGACAGCGGCATACCAAATAAACCGCGCCCTCTCAGATGAGCCCGCTTTGTAACTTGTAACTGAATGTGGCTTTGGGGCGACATATTCTTATTGTACGTAGGGTGAAATAACTGTCAGGTGATTGTAACACGAAATGGTAGATATCTACTGACCTGTCATCGGGAGGCGGTGATGTACAGTCCATACCATCCACCAGCATCTTCCAAAACTTTTGAGCGTCATCGATGCCGTTGGCATAGCGACAGCCAATACCAACAATTGCTACTTTGCGATGTGCTGGGAGACTTGGGTCGTTGTCCACTGCACGTCTCTGGCGGAAAACCTTGCCCATCTCTGAATAAAATAACCATAATTTCATTGAGAGCACATGGTACAATTAAGACCTTCGCTAATAATGTAGAAACAAATGAATGTTTGCCCCTGGTTTTCAAAGGGAAAAAATATGAAAAATTCTTTACGTGTTCTTATAGATAATCTGTATATACCTCGACAGACATTACAAGATGCCGTCTCACGTCATTATCAGAGAAAACCGAAATCTACCAAACAAGAATTAAACTATGCCTAACAAGAGCGCGCCCGGAGATTTTTATTTTATACCAGTTGATCTCCTCACACGAATGATAATTTTGCAACAAATAAAATGTTCACATCACTCTCTTTAGTAACTTACGGAAGGAAGAAAAACTAAAAGTTGAAGTCAATGAGAGGATTTTTAAGTATGTGCTATGAAAACAGTAAACAAACACATAGACGAGCAGACAATTGAATTGCCTTCAAAACGATAAAATAAATGTCGAAAACGTTTACATAGTCACCATGACCACAGCGACAAGTTATTGGTTGGTTCAGGATGTTGACTTCGAGGAGGCAAAGAGTGACGTAGACCAACTTGCAGCGGCTATCTTTAGGGGTCGTTTTTCTGGAGAAAATTTGCCGAGTACCGCAATGAAAGGTAGAGTATATTCATGCGTCGCATGAAATTGACCAATCGCAAGTCACCATCACTGTCGATAAGCTGCGTCAGATTCAAAGAAACGTATCCCAACTATACAAAGTAAACAAGAGTATGAAGCAGTCTGTGTATTTCACATGCAAGCGCAAGTTATTGGTTGGTTCAGGATATCAACGGGAAAGTCCCTAAAGTACTCGTTGGAAATTCATAATTGGACATGATTCTTTCATTTTTCCAAAATCGAAAGTTGTTGATTGTCTTTACAGTAGCGTTGTGTTTCACGTGGTCATGGTCTACGTACAGCGACAATTATATTTGCAGTTCATTCCTCAAAGCTAGACATGGTAGGAGGCATCTCAACAGCAAAAGAATAAATAAATATAAACTCTATTTAATCACCTTTGGCACTGGGACGTCATCATCGTCAACTGTAGTAGACTTAACTTTCTTTGTAAACTGGATTCAATAATTCGACATTTTACACTGCTGAAACAAATGAAGTTTCTTCCCAACAATGCCAACAGAGACGCATTTAGACCACAGCAGCTGACGACGGACCGCACTTCACGAAATTCGTAAAATTCATGTTTGCTTAACTCCTTCATCAAAATCAAAATCAAAACCAAATGGTTGACGAACAACAGAATGTGCATATATTTTCGCTGAATATCTAGCTTTAATATTTTGTTGAATTTAAAGTCTGTTTAGTGTCAAATACTTAGTATCACAAAACTAGTATGCGCTCTCAGCTAGTGGACTGATATGTAGATAATACGACGATATGGAGAGTCAACAATAATCTGCGCAAGGATAGGACCATGATACCGCCTGGTTTCTGGCGAACGGATGGAAGTCGGCATCAACTTTTCATGTCATCGAGTGATCAATTTTCTTATTCAGCGGACACAAAACAGTACTTTTTATGGGAGTGCTGCTCAAAAAATGGAAACTGGTAACACAAGATAGAATATAGGTGTCTGCTTGGCTTGACCTAGATTTAGGGCAATTCACATTGCCAGAAGAGAAGAGTTTAGGACGTCTGTAGATGGTAAGTGCCAGTCACGGCCGTAATGTTGTAATTGCGAGGGTCTGGCGAGGGGGGGGGGTCCCTGATAGGGATAGGAGCGATAAAGACAAATTGAACACGATCTACCACTCATTGGTGCTCATTTTAAAGCTCTTGAAGACAGCAATAATTTCATAGGTTTATTTTTCCGTAAATCCAAAATTTAATTCCCCTCTCCCTCCATAGAGATAGCACAGGAAAGAGGGAATTTTAAATTTAGGATCGCAAAACGTCGGATGATTTGTTTCGCTTGTTCCAAACTTTGCACGGTGACCCCTGATTTTTACTGTTGATTTGGTAAGAGAATGGTTGAAAGTTTCATTAAGGAAAGTTTGAGCATATGTTTAAGTCTTTCACTTTCGAGACGCATACTACCTTAATATTTGGCGTCTGGAACTTGCTTTTGAGGTTGCCTGCCTTTCTGAAGCATTGCTATCATTATACAATCCTTGTCTTCGAGTATGGCTTGCATCAATCTGATTAAAATTAATGTAGAGATGCCGACTTTGCCTCACTAAAACTGATCCACTACCACAGGAAATCACAGTCTCAAATTTCGCGCTTTGCAGGAGCCAATCAGGTCGCGAGTTAAAATAAATACTGCAATACATGACAAGTGGCAGCTGTAAACTTCTTTCCCATTGATGACCAGCCATCCAAATGGAAGAATTTCTGTAGTGTTTTTGGACAATCATATTTCTCTAAAGAATACGCTGATATCTTAAACACGTTTAATGATTGACTTCTGGGACATAGCTTTGATGCTGCCAGCAGATATGAAGCATCATTGTCGTTATACAATCCTTGTCTTTGAGTATGGCTTGACTCATTTTGTTTAAAATCAGATGTAGAGATGTCGACGTTTTTACCTTAATAAAGGGTGCTTGTCCTTTGCTTTTCTCATTACCTGATAGTCGCCTCACAACATCTGAGTCACTGCCACTGTAGTCGCGCTCAAATCTCGCGCTTTGGAGGAGCAAATTGAGTCACGTTTTTTTAAATACAATGCTGCAATCCATGATAAGTGGCAGTTGTAAACCTTTGTCAGATCTTTGGCTTGCCCATATACATAATCCGGCAAGTAGTGGAATCATGAAAACACCTTCTACCTTGAAATGAGAAGAAGGTCATTTAATAAAATTCTTTGTTTGCCGTCCTTGGATTTCTGAAAAAACCTACCTGCCAGCCAGGGAAAAGGACAAACAGACAGAAAAAACACCAGTGTATTAGCATTAGTTCATTTTTATTTGGTTTCTTTTGGAAAAATAATACTTTTACATGTTGAAATGGTATCATTGTGTGTTTGTTTTCTTTATTGTCTCTCAAAACCTACCAGCACGCGGTCGGCAAACAAAGAAATTTATTTGAAGCGCCTAACATAAAGAATTTAGAGACAGAGCACCTTGTTTGCTTCAAGACATATTTTGATAAGTGTCAAAATTTAACTGGATGGGTGTATTGTCAAACACCGCATGTAAATACCTTTAAATCTTGCTTTCATTTCATCACTGAAGTATGGACACTCAATCCACTCATCAAAATCTTGGATGCAGTCAAATGCTGTCAGGCCTTGGATGTTCTTATGTCTTACATTAGATCCTAGTGGTCAGAGAAATGCAACAGTAATCAATAAAAATAGACGAGAAAAATAATTTTTTGTTATTCAAAATTATTACAACAAAGTTGTGTTGAAAAGATTGATATCATTCAGTCATACAATTACTTGCACGTTATGCAAATACCTCATTGCGTTTTTGCATTTTATTCTCCTTTTCACAAATTATCATTGAATACAGATATGACAGTAGGCTAATTATTTATTAAAATATGTCAACACCGATTCCCAGACACAGCAATGAGAACACTTCAAACTTCTGTTATGAAGGAATAGCTTTTCCAGCACAAGGATATAGCCATGTGTTTAATTTACTAGTTTACAGCTACCTATACTTGTGTGACAAAAAGTAAGTCCAAACATGAAGACAAAGATGATAAATTGTACGAATACAAATATGAGAATTTTAGCCTCAATTCACATTTCTTTAATACTTTTATTCTGTGTTTGACTGCACAGCTCGTAGGTGCAATTTATAAGGCGCTTTGGAACACTTAGTATTTGAAAGCCTGCGCTGTCTGGCTATGTATTGTATGCATTGAACCTGCATTGTCTGCATTGTTGACAAAGTGAGTTCAGGTCAGGACATGCTTTCAATCGCCTACAAAAACAACGCATGCCAATCATACCACGGCCGGAGAGACCGTCCGAATGCCAGGTATTTCAATATTTCAAAAAGAAATAGACAAAAACTATACAGGTGACAAACCGATTATGTGCAGAAGCTTGAGGAACTTTCAAATATTACAGTACATTTTTGTATCTACATTTTAATTGTCAGTTGATAGAAAAGGGGCGCAAAACACAAAGCTTGACACACTGCTCTTCTGTTCTCGTGTTTTTCATTATTTTATTTGTCGATTAAACTTCTACCGTGCGATTTACTTGCCATGGGAAGTTTTATTGATTGTTAATTTGAAATGATACAAAAAGATGAACAAAGCATGAAAGTGTACCTTACTGTCCGCTAATCTAAGCCTGTTTACAGACCAGACATAGAAAGCAGAAAGGATTCCCCGCGCCTACTTGAAATATATTTGCTGAATCACAGTCCTTGGCCTACAGTACAGTGCATTGGTACTCGACTCTAGTCATACAACAAATTATTGATATTTACTTGCTCATCATAATTCTTTGTAGACAAGTCGACAATCGACATCGATAACAATGAGTTTTTGGCCAAACCACGGTGGTGAAAGGGTTCAAAAGACTTATGTCAAAGTTATGATTAGGATATTTGATTTTCTTACAAAACATATTTCAGGTTAGTGTAGCGGACGTAACATAATTCAGATTTACGAAGTTAAAATCACATTGTCAAAACATTGTACAGCAATACAGAGCATCATCAAAAGCCGTTGGTTGATTAAGTTGCCTATCATTTGCCACCACACGAAACATACCAAAACTATGTGTAATTTTCATCAGTTTCAGGGCCTTACCCTTATCGATGAGCACACTGGCTGAGTACATATTATTGGCTTGGATGGCAAAGAACAACGGTGTACACTGGTCATCATTGAGTGCATCAACATCAGCTCCATAAGCCAGCAATATCTCCAAGATGTCTGTAGAACCAGTCATGCCGGCTGAGTAGTGTAAGGGCCTGTGTGAAAAATGATAATGGATCAAAAGTTAAGAAGTCACTGAGAATGACATAGTCCTCGCTTGTAATTTGAAATTAGTAATTGGAAGTTACTAAACCGAAGTTAATGTTATCCAAATGAAAAACGAAATGAGGGTACCGAAGACCTATCTGTGACCGATGCCTACATAGTACTGTAAACAAAGAGACATTTGTATGAATGGCATAGGGTTATGTCTTTTTACCCATTAGGGAAGATTAGGTATGCCATGTAATCGCTCGAATCTGCAAGAAACTGATCCAGGCATGTTTGAGTAATAGCTCTTGACATAATGAATAACGCCGCCAGATATGAACCGAAAATGTATCTATGTTCACTGCAGAAGAGCCTTACAATAATTAGCTAATGATACTGCTATGCCTTTCTTGACTGTTAAATCTTTGTATGATAAACGGCTGTAGCAATCGTCATCAGATTTAGTGCAATAATTCTGGATAAAGATCACTAATAACAAACATTCTTTCCCTTTAAAGGCCCAACTTTACTATAGAAAGCAATGAGGTTGGTCCATATCATGGTGGTGAATATGTAAAGCCAATCTGGACTGCCACCCTAATTATGAAAGGTCATTAAATAAGTCAATTATTAATTCATCAACGGGATGTTGCTAAATGTCATTCTATTAAAACACTCTCAGATCAACATCTGTTCCAAGTTTCATCAAATTTGCTAGTTTTCTGGACACATCACTCTAATAAATATGCAAATTAGCAACTAACTGACATAATTCTGTTACATGTCTTTAAATCTATTACAGCACTGAGAGTTAGACATCTATTCCACGTTTCATCAAATTTAAGGCATTTTTTCTCGACATGTAACACGAATAAGAAACGTTTATTGAGGATGAGGATGCAAATTAGAAATTAAGGGGCATAATAGCGGTAAATGTTTTTTTCAGGTTATCACAACACTTTAAGATCAACATCTCACCAACATTTCATGAAATTTGATGCCATATTCATAGAAATATCACATTAATTATGAAAATTCATTTCATATGTAAATCAGCATTTGACCTTATACTGCTAAATGTCTTTGCACCTATTACAACACTGTGAAATCAACAGTGATACTAAGTTTCATTAAATTTGATGCAGTGTAGACATATCACACTAAATAGGAAAGTTCATCAAATATTCTAATAAGCATTTCATTTACATAGTACTGCTAAACATCTTTGCACACTATTACACTACGAAGAGTTGTACGTGTGAACCAGGTTTCATTAAATTTGATGCAGTCTTTTCAGACATTTACTCTTTTCCTTCCTTGAAACCAGTACATTTTGACTGAGGGAGCTAACAAGTACAAATATGAATAAATAAATAAAGCCCGCTAATTAGAAACGTCAAGTAAATATGCAAATTAGCAATCAATTGCCGCGAGGCTGCGAAATTACTTTGTACACATTTACAGTTTTGTGTGTTCAACATTAGCATTAAGTTTTATTGAATTTGCTGCAGTGCTTTTAGACAATTTACCTTAATTATGAAAACTCGTTATACATGCAGATCTGCAATTCATTTACATGATACTTCTTAGTGTCTTTGCATGCTATTACAACACTATGAGACCAAGAGCTGTACCAAGTTACATCAAATTTGCTGCAGTATTTCTAGCCACATAAACACAAATTAGGAAAAGTTATAAAATGTGCAAATTAGTAAGTAATTGGCATGATACTGCTAAAAGTACTGAGAGTTTGACATCTGTACCATGTTTTACTTCAATTGATATTGTATTTGGTGACATACCACACTAATTTAAAAAAGTTCATCAAAATTTGCCAATTCGCAATTATTCGACATGAAACCTCTAGATATTTTTGCAAACTATTACAGCTCTGGTAAATCAACATCTGTACCGCGTTTCATCAAACTTGAGTCAGTATTTCTTTTTAAATATCAAGAGTAATCCAAGTGTCTTTACTCATTCATGTTGGAACGATTCAAAGGTAACTTTGGATTCAGATTCAAAGGATGTAGCTCCTAATATACCCTAAAAGTGAACCCTTGGTGGCTTAATTTGACTGTTTTGTTGAAGCTCCTAATATACCCTAAAAGTGAACCTTTGGTGGCTTAATTTTACTGTTTTGTTGAAGCAAATGGCGTGCATCGGAAGGCCGTAGGGTACCCCAGCTGTTCAAAAATCGCTTCACAAACGCCTGAGACATCGCTGGTGACGGACGGAGGGACACGACCTAATCTACAAGTCCGCCGCTTCGTGGAGACTAAAAATAGTAAACGCAAAAATACGCTGATGAATGGAAAAATCCTTTACCTGTTTTAATGGCAAGGAAGTTACAAAAAAGAAAATAAATTTCAGTGAAAAAAATTTGTAAAGGGAAAGTGGTGGCAGGAGAGAAAATTGCATAGCTTGCATAGTGAAGAGGCTTGCATTGATCATGTGTGGAATGAGGAACAAAATTCCAAAAAATATTGCTAACTGAGTCTGTTTAAATGGAAATCGTGCAAATGCGTGTAAGCTGTCTTTCATTCAAATAAGTCTGCCGATTCAGCGAGCTTAGTTATTAATGGTAGCATTAGAAAAAAGACTGCAACGTTGGTTTTTTTCCGTACTTCAATTCTTGTGCTAGCAGATAAGGTTGTTTTGCTGGCAATATTGACACAGCAATCACACACATTTGTTATTACTGGTATGTATAAGAAAAATCTTATTTATTATTTACAGCTAAATATAAGTAGATTCCTTTTCGACATTTAATGAACAACTCTATGAACATTCGTTTTCCTTTGATATATACTGCAAATCAAAACATGCGAACTTTTATTTTCTGTTCACAGCAAAACTTGTGACCTTCCACTTACTAATATAAGCAAACTTTTATAAACATTCATTTTCCCTTACCAGGTTAAGGGGAATTTTCTAATTTTCACTTGATATGTAAAGCAAACTTCAGAGAACTTTCACTTGATAGTACGGTAAAATTTTGAGAACTTTCAGTTTGAAGCTGTAAGCCATAACTTACGTGTTTCCACCGGCATATCTCTGATTCATATCAGCTCCATTGTCCAACAGAAACTTCAGAACGTCGACTTTCTTCTTGCTGATTTCAGAGAGAAATGTGCGAAAAAAGAGATGGATTCAACTTTCTGAAAACATACTCCTATCAAAATAAAATCACGAACAACTTTGTTCTGCGCTTGTTGATAGTAAGAAGTCTCGTGACCACGGAATGGTAAAAGGGGTCATTTTGAAACACTGAAATAGAAAATGTGGCCTTTATCGTTTTGTATTGTGAAAAAAGGTTTGTTTTTAAGCATCATTTTCCCCGAAGAATTTCAAAATGTATTGATAAAATGTAAAGAGCTTACTGTGTGTGACCCCTTATTACCTTCTACATTACCAGAGCTACATTGGTGTAAGAATTTAAAGAACCCTTACACTTTAATTTGCTCATTTAGAACTCTGTGCATCAAGACATCTTGTTCATGTGGTTTGAATCCGTGTCCCTGCTCTACAAGCCGTTTTGCATAGTCCAGACAGTCTTTGGAAATGGCAAGATGGGGCAGACTGTAACATAAATGTGAGCCGCCGTTGTCAAGCGCTTCCGGAATTTCACTGTCGGCGTCATAGTTCTGCACGTTGAAGGCGAGTGCATCGGTCCGTCCCTGCATTGCCTAGCAATATATAGCTAACAACTCCTTGCAGTTACGTAGTTACGGTGAGTCATTCAAATGTTGTCTTCAGCTAGGTAAGAGGTGAAAATAACGTAAAACGCGTTAGAAACAATTTGAAACTGACTGAAAATGGTATATTATCAACCATCAGACGCTTAAATAATAACACATTATAGTAAAGACAAGATCGGTCGGTCGGTCTGTCTGTCTGTCTGCGTGTCTGTCTGTCTGTCTGTCTGTCTGTCTGTATGTATGCATGTATGTATGTATGTATGTATGTGTGTATGTATGTATGTATGTATGTATGTATGTATGTATGTATGTATGTATGTATCTATATGTGATTTATTGTTCTTAAAGGCCTCCGGCCCATATTACAGATTTCAATTGGAAAATACAATGGAAAGTAAGAAAGCGAGAGTACAGTCAATATCTTCAGGCATTCCTTTCTCAGCTTTGTTGCCTTGCACACAAATAATGCCATTTTAAAAATTACCATACCGTTTGAAGATGACAAAAGTGAGTAAAATTTTTGATTTGTT